>VUQS01061233.1:0-15814 GCA_015108495.1 Heterochromis multidens
TCTCACACCTCTGTTCACTCACCATGTGTTTTACACCTCTCTGCATTTAATGAGTTATTATTAATCTCTGGCTCTCTTCCACAGCATGTCTTTGTCTTCCTCCCCTCACCCCCAACTGGTTGTGGCGGATGGCTGCCCCTCCCTGAGCCTGGTTCTGCCGGAGGTTTCTTCCTGTTAAAAGGGAGTTTTTCCTTCCCACTGCTGCCAAGTGCTTGCTCACAGGGGGTCGTCTGATTGTTGGGGTTTTCTCTGTATTATTGTAGGGTCTTTACCTTACATTATAAAGCGCCTTGAGGCGACTTTTGTTGTGATTTGGCGCTATATAAATAAAATTGAATTGAATTGTGAAATCAATTTTTGGACAGAATGTTTGAGTTATCAGGGCCATGCATTTGATATCAATGTGAGATCCATCCATCCATTCTCTTCCGCTTATCCAATTCAGGGTCACGGGGGGGCTGGAGCCTATCCCAGCTGCCATAGGGCGAGAGGCAGGGTACACCCTGGACAGGTCGCCAGTCTGTCACAGGGCCAACACAGAGAGACAGACAACCATTCACACTCACATTCACACCTATGGGCAATTTAGATCCACACAGAAAGGCCCCGGCCAGAACATGGAGTCGAACCAAGGACCTTCTTGCTGTGAGGCCACAGTGCTAACCACCACGCTGCCCTTCAATATGAGATCATTACATAAAATGATAATTGGGTGATTGATATTTTTTAGTGGTTTTATATGGTGGTTACCATGTTTGCCTTGCACACAAAATTTCCCTGGTATGAAACCAGGTGGAGACACAAACCAAGCATCAGTGGTCACAAGCTAGTGTACTTGTAGGGCTGGACCCAAGCCTGGATAAAATGGCAGGGTTGTCTCAGGAAGGGCACCCGGTGTCAAATTTGCGCTGTATCAAGATGCAGAATCATTCACTGTTGTGACCCCTTGGAAAATAAGGGAGCTGCTCAAAGTCCCTTCTTCTAGTATCCTGTTGTTTTGTGCAGGAAAAGCAGCCTTGACACAAAATGTTCACGAAGAGTCAGGAAACTACCTGAGACCAGAACTTTTGTGCAAAGTGCTGTAAATGAAAGTGGTAATGATATTGAATTTTCATTTTATTTTAATTTTTTCCATTTTCAATTACTGAAATTTTATTTTATTTACATTTTGATTATATCCTCATTCAATTATAATATTTTTAACCTGTCCTGTCCGGCAGTTTCAGCAAACAGAATCGTGGTCTGAATGCTCTGTTGTACCAAACACATTTGCTTTGCCAAGAGGAGCTCTGTAGACTCTCTATAGGCTCCTCTTGTTGGTATTTTTATTTTATTTATTTATTTTATTTTATTATTCTCATTATATTTGGTGAGCCGGAGCTGACAGTCGTGAATCCTTTAGTACATAGAAAGCAGATTCTCCTTTTGTTGCCAAGCAACACAAAAGCAGTGTCAGAGGTTGCTGCTGGTTTTTCACAAAGCTTTACAAGATGTGTGTAGCTACAGTGAACTTAATGGCTGCTAATTAGCCATGACCAACAAGTAGCACACACTGTAGCTACTCCACAGGGTTGGATCAATGGGCAGGTAGGCCCCTGTTTGTCTCTCTCTTTATGTCTCTGCCAGTGTGTACTACTACATGGCAGAGCTGGTTGCCTGTAGATGGCACGTTTTTCTTTGTCACTTTATTTTTTAAGGGGCTTATTTTCACCTTATTTTTTAAGATTACTTTCTTGGACTGGGTGAAAAATTTCCAACCAGCTTCCTTTGTTGTTGAGGAACTTCTTCTCTGTCTATACTGCTGAGCAGCTGGTTCCCAGTAAGCATGCCCCCTTGGGGCCCATGTGTTATTATCAAATATTATATTATTATCAAAAATGCTGGTCCTATATGTTCACCCACATACTGTATAGGACCAACATCAGTTTCTGCTATTATTCACCTTATCATGAGCCTGTTCATATGATTCATAGCTGGAATGCTAACCTGGTGGGCAAAACAAGGCTTTTATCCACTTCACCAAAATGCAGAACACAGCATCCTGATGCACCACTCAGGTCAATGCTGGTAAAGAGTACAGTAAAGCTTCCCAAGTTCCCAAAAGTTGAAGTGTGTTTCCATTTATGTTTGTTTCTCTTGCTTTGAGAGGTGATCCAAATATTTGTAGCTTCAAAAATGTATAGTTGTGCTGTTGTTCTGTGGGCTGTATAATGTGTTTTGCCATCTAGGGTTCCGCATGAGTCATGTGACTCATGACTGTTCTGTTTAATGAATTTTCATCATTGAATTTGTGCTCATGCAAAGATACAAAAACTTTCAGACAACTCAGTTGTTTCTTTATCTTGGAATAAATAATGGCAAAAAGCAAACAACAAGAGAAAAAAGAAAGCTATCTGCCAAGTTCTTATAAACATCAGTGTCTGCCCAGAATTTCATAATTATTGCATCCCTAAAAATGCACTTAGTCCAACATAGTGAGTTGACTTTTTAACTGAGTATTGATACAATCATAAGCTCAACAAAGATAAGCTGGCGACAGAATAATGGAGAGGGGCCTAACACTTGCTGTCACTGCTGTTTGCATGGAAGTTTCAAAAAGTTTCAAACATGGCAATTCATGTCAACATGTCCACAACCCCATTTAATGGCACCATTAGTTGGCTTTGTAAGGATGGCTCTTTCCTGGAAAAATGGGGACATAAAAAATAAAAGCATTACTAGCAGAGCTTCAAATGTGTTTGAGTGCTGTTCTGAGAATTTTTTGTGCCATATGTGTCCCCCCACACAAACACACATATCCTCTCTGCTCTTCATGTACACTCAAACACCAATATCTCAGCTAATGTGTTTTCACTCTCCATGTCCCCTCTACCTGTCATTTTCCCCCACCGCTAAATGGTGGTTTTGGCCTTTATTTCTTAATGCACCACATGTGCTCCATTCACTGTAGCACTGTAGTAGCCTAAGTGCATGGCACTCTTTCAAAGGCCAAAACTCATTACATCAGACCAACCTCTGAGCCATAGAGTGCAACTTTTATCGCTTCTCAAGAGCTTGCCTTTTACCAAAGAAATGGAAGCAGAAAAACAGTACATTACTTGTTCTAAATATCAGACTATTTTGGTCATTGAACAGTGGAGTATACCACTCCAAAACACTTTGTGTTCACCTGCTCTTGTTTTTCTTCTATTTCAGTGGATTGTTTCAATATATTGCACAAGCTTAAATGTTCAGTTTCTTGATAGCACCAAAATTATACAGTAAACATATTATGTACAATGTAAATCTAATTGTAATACAAGTGTAAAGGATAAAAAAGTGGAAAACTACCCAAAAAAGGATATTGCAAAAGTGGGAGACTAACACCTTTTTTTAGCTTCTTATCCCCTTTGTCGTATTTAAATGTAGCATTTCAGAAGTGTTTTATAGAAATAGTTAGAAGCAACCCAAAACATCATGACTCTCTTACTTGTCTCTGTTTATCCTCTACCCAGCAACCCAGCACATTTTGGATCAGCATGAACATATGCAAAGATGACTATAAACTTTTTAAACATTAATGTTCTCAACTTTTTTGATATGTCTTTGAAGATGTTTACAATTTTAAGTGTTCCAACAGGAGTTATTTTTCCTTCACAGGAAGAGTTTTCTCAGGTATTTATGTCTTGGGAGGTATTCAATTCAGTTGAAGTTTTATTGTCATATACAGGTAAAAATGGAACATCATTACTGGCAATGAAATTCTTGGACTCAGAGCCCCCTCAATATTGCACATAAAGTAACACTTAGATAAAACATAAAGTTAAAAAAAATAAAGAAAGAAAACTATATAAATAAGAAATAGAACAAGTACATGCCTATGTGCCTCATTTCAGGAACCCCCTTCTCTGGCTTGACAGTCTTAATGCAACAAGGTGAAATTACACAATTTAAAAACTAATAGACTAATATATTTTTATTTCTCCATACCAGTGAGAGTACATAAATAATAACAATCTAAGTTCATTCTTTAGTGCAAAAATAAAACGTTTTGACCATCAGCTGATGGAGCCCGCTCTGTCACCATGTAGTTCTTATAACTTTCACTTTCTTTCAGCATCAAGGCTTATTTGATTTCCTCCATTGTTACTTTGAGATGTGATATGATCAAATGATAGACCTTGTAGTGTTGATTAAGGACACCCTTGCTCTTGCCCGCACAAATTCCTCTGTCATCTAATGCCATAATATGAGTCATAAAATGTAAAAAATGCAGAGGCATGACACTTGAAATGTGCCTAAACTGCTGTGATTTTGAGGTGGTTGGGGTAGATGACAGGTATACACAGCATGCGACTCTGACATACAGATTAGAGATTCCATTCTTATGCCTTTTAAGAGCTGGGTTTAAGCATTCGAGGAGCTTGATAAAATTAAGGGAAGATAGGGTACTTTTTCACTTTATTGTAACCAGTTGTGTCTTAAGGTACTATTAACATTTTCAGTACCATGCCTCACCAATTGTTACCCTCACTAAGTGCCCTGAATACCTCAACATAACTAAAACATGTTTAGTCAGCACAAATGGTTATTCTGCTGCACAGTTGGATAGTTTGGTAAGAAAAAAAAGAATATAAATAAAAAATGAAACAATGAAAGTTGTCTCATCAACTGCGTTATTTACCATGCTTCCTTGTTTCAATCATGGAGTACATAAAAGGTTGTATCAAATATTTCATTCACGATGCCATATAGTTTCTTCTGAAAACTAAGCATTTTCAAAAAAAAAACATGTTAAAGACATGTTATCAAGAGTGAGTGACTGGACATTGCATTATCTGACACTTTCACCAAAATCAAAAAACACTGACATGCAGTGAAGTATTTTCAGGAAGTTTTGCCAGAATATGGATGGCAGTCTTCCCATATTTTTTTTTTAAGTTAGCATCCTTCATATTCTAGAAAGAACCTGATAACTAGAAAGGGACGTGTTTACAACCTCTACCTATTGCAGTTGTACTCCAAAAGTAGACTGCGATTCATCTGGGCCACTGCATTTGTGATTTCTGCCTTTTTTTTTTTTGTTAAAAACCTGTTCCTTTTTTCGCAATCTTGTTTGTTAGGTTTGTCTAAGAAAGCAGGTCTCAAACCGGGGTCTAGGGAAGGTCTCCAATAAATGCTGAATATAGAAAGTTTCAGTAGCAGAATGGGGTTATATAACCATTCCCAAATGGGACTAGTATGATTAAAGTTTCCCCTGAATGCTACACTGAGCAGACTGGAAAAGCCTTTGAAAGAGTATTACATACTACAGCACTCCAACGAAACTTGTTTAAAAGAAATGTTCAACCTTCATTTTCACTGCCGTTCTGTGATCTGGCTGTTTTTGCAGAGGAAGTGGGTTACCTCTTTTACTTGTTTGTAAGGTTTCAGCTCAGAGCAAACAGTATACATGTTTAATAAGTGATACATTCTTTGAATTTTAAAAGCTTTACACCCACAGCATCTGTTCTGGAAAAAGCTAAATGACAGAACATGGTGCAGCATGAAGGTGCAGTGCACTGTAGCTGGAAGAATTACACAGTTTTAGACATTCGTTTCACAGCTGAAAAGGATTTTCGGCTGCAGAAACAAATGAAGGCACTTATGCAAGACACATTTCAGCACAAGTGGTATCAAAGCATCAATCCCAGAAAAGTGTGTCTTGTTCTCCTGCTGGAAACTTAGTAAAAGATGTTTGAGAGACAGGAAGTATACGCAAAGCTTTACAGCTGGTTTCCCACTTCAGACATGAACAGAATCTGTACAGCATCATAGCAAACATCTCAAAACATGAAAATCTTCACACCTGAGGTGAAATTCTGTAGTAAAAAAACTGTTTCCAATATAATGTGCTAATAATAATATGCTAAATTGGAAAATTTTGCAGCGCAGTGGCTTGGTGGTTAGCACTGTTGCCTCACAGCAAGAAGGTCCTGGGTTCAACTCCACCATCTGGCCGGGGCCTGTCTGTGTGGAGTTTGCATGTTCTCCCCATGTTTGCGTGGGTTCTCTCCGGGTACTCCGGCTTCCTCCCACAGTCCAAAGACATGCAGTTAGAGGGGTTAGGTTAATTGGTGATTCTAAATTGCCCATAGGTGTGAATTTGAGCATGAATGGTTGTCTGTCTCTCTGTGTTAGCCCTGCGACAGACTGGCGACCTGTCCAGGATGTACCCTGCCTCTCGCCCTATGGCAGCTGGGATAGGCTCCAGCCCCCCCGCGACCCTGAATTGGATAAGCGGAAGAGGATGGATGGATGGAAAATTTGGAAAATTTGAGTAGCTAATGGGATTTTTCAAAGAATGATTTTTTCAGTTATCTGCTGCACTAAATAGCAGCTCACTCAGTATAGTCATTTAAAAATACTTTTGTCACTGACAAGGGTACAGCTTAAGCTAATGGATTGCCATGAAAGATGCCCAGACATCCATGATCCTTTTGTGGCCCCCTGACTTTTCACATAGTGCCATTGTCAGGTCTAACTGTACATTTATATACCTTGGTATATGCCTAAATCCCGGCATTATACTCCCATTATACTTTGTGTTTCCGGATCACAAAATATTAAAGGGAAGCAGAGCTTAAAAACAGTGATTGCTGGACTTCCACAGAAGCAAGTTTTGTGACTTGGCTGCCATCTTGGCAACACTTTGGACAGTTTTTTTCAGGCTGATAATTGGGAATAGAGCCATATCTGCAATTTCAAGAATCACCAAAATAAAAAAATCAGGTCAAATTTGATAAAAAAAAAAAAAAAAAAACACTTAAAAAGTTTGGATTTTAATTATCAAAATGCATATTTACCACAGATGTGGTAAAGGGAAGGGTTTTCAACACCATTGCACATGCACTTCAGGCACTTCAGTCTGCGCTTGAGTCAGTGTAACAAGAGGTTTGTATCTGCCACACCACCACCATCTTTGGTGTGACAGATTTTTCCCGTAGTTTCTGTTCAGGATTCTGGATTCCGATTTGTCTCTTCTGTATAAAGGGACTTTTACAAATGAATCCTCATGTCAATCTGTGTGCGTTTATTCAGCTAATAAGCAACTGTTTGCAAATGCTCGCATGAACTTTATAAATATAGGGTGATATGTAAGTATTGTCCTTAAAGGCTGTCCCACCGAACATAAATTACCAAAAAATAAATCAGTGTAGATTTTGAGTTATAGCAAAACTTGGTTAACATTGTAGAAACAAGTCTTAGATATTGTTCAAATCTATCAACTCTCTCAACCTCGAACAGCCCTTCACAGTGCTGTTCAAGGTTCTGAATAGTTAAGCTTTTGAGCAATGGGCCTTCCTCCAGAACAAAGTTGCCATTTGTTCACAGATGATTCTATAGACAACAAGGACAATATATTGGTAAAAAAAAAACATAATTTCTGTTGAGAGCTCTGTCTATTTTGTCAGAGAATGATTTAAGCTTAAGAAATTATCATAACTTCTGTTATTAATAGCTCAATTGCTGATATGAGCTTGCAGGTTTTATGATGGAGCAATGAAAGAGCTAGTGATACAAATATGTGAACTTACTTTCAAATCAAGTGAGTCATACCCATGAAGGCAGTGAAGCTGAGTACAGTATATCCACAATCTTTTCTTGGCTTGGCTGTTTTCAGCCTTGTGCTTTGTTTTTTTCTCACGGGTTGCCACTTCACGTTAACGCATCAGTTTGATAACACTGGAATAGCAGTAGTACAGGCAGAGCAAGAGAGAGAAAGGGAGGGCTGTTTAGCAACAATCACACAAGCAGAGCTGCTGCCTTCACTCAGAGCCAAGCTTATGAAAGAGGAAGCCATCCTCCTCCTGCTCTCCCTGCCACCTTAACTCCTGATACTATTCCTCTGGTGAGTCAACAAACTGTGGACTTTATTGCTGTTGTGTTTTTTTTTGGAAAGGTGTGGACTGTGCCTGTTTCCTTGGTATACAGACATTGTAAAATCCGCTGTGGAGAATGGCATATGCTGAGAGGTTCTTTATTAGCAGTCTAGATTGCAATGCAAGGCTTTCTTTCAAATTACAAGAAAAGCTCGGAGCTGTTTGTGTGCTGTTTCAGCTGGGTGATTCAGAGGTGTTATTTCCTAACAGCAGTTAATGTTAATACCACTGCTGGACCAATTGTCACAGGCTGGCTGTGGATGTGCAGAATATTCATCAGTGTGGAAAAAAAGCCAGATATTCAGAATCAAGAAAACAGACATATTCAGAATCTGAGATTATTTTATCTTGGAACACTGCCTTTTTTTCCCACATCACTTGTTACAATGGATGTTAGGTGTATAGGACTTACAAGAACATATGGGAAAGTAAAATGTAAAACATTTGTCTTATGTTATTTTTTTAGTTATAGATCATTATAAGATCTAATTTTGTATCGGAGAGTAGAACTGTCTAAAACTATTATTATTACATTACAAGATTGATGCCATTAAAAACTATCAAGTTATCAAGTTTACACAACGCTGATGGTGGAGAGTGCCATCTAACATGTCCACTCAGCTCTCACAGCATGACAGGGCCACTTGACCCCCTCACTGTGATTGTCAGGTTCAGGTTTTTTTTTTCCGTTACTGTATTAAATATCTGTATTTTCTTAGGTTTTGTTTAAATCTCAAAGTTCTGATCATGTATGATCATTTATCTCATCCATTAGTTGGGAGAAATTTACAAAGTCAGTGTATTTAAATATTAATTTTGTAAGTTTTAAAATATAGACAAAACCTTTCCTTTATATTAAAATGGAACTACTTTTATGATATTCTTTAGATATTCGCATGTAAAAATAATAAAAGAAATATTTCTTATACACTACACTGCCAAAATATTTGCTTGTCTGCCTTCATGCGCATATGAACTTGAGTGACGTCCCATTCTTAATCCATATGGTTTATTGTGATGTCGGCCCACCCTTTGCCGCTATAACAGCTTCAACTCTTCTGGGAAGGCTTTCCACAAGGTTTAGGAGTGTGTTTATGGGAATTTTTGACCATTCTTCCAGAAGTGCATTTGTGAGGTCAGACACTAATGTTGGATGAGAAGACCTGGCTCGCAGTCTCCGCTCCCAAAGGTGTTCTATGGGGTTGAGGTCAGGACTCTGTGCAGGCCAGTCAAGTTCTTCCACATCAGTCTCACTCATCCATGTTTTTATGGACCTTGCTTTGTGCACTGGTGCACAGTCATGTTGGAACAGGAATTGGTCAACTCCTAAAAACAATCCCACACCATAATCCCCTTTCCACCACCTACCCTTGTCTGCTGGAAGGATGATGATGATGTTGTCCTTACTAAGCGACGTGAGCGCCTTCCTCTCCTCCATGCTGTTATTGGATGCTGGAGGCTTTGCATTGCTGAGACAGGCCGAAACTTTCGTCCATAGTTGTTCTGCTTCACATCTGCAATGTTGTTGGTTTGGATTGCTAAATCAAGAGGGTGCATCAAGAGGGTGCATCAAGAGGGTGCAAGGGTACAATCATTCACCATCTTACAATGCTGTGATTGCAGCCATTCCCCAACTCTCTGTGAATGGTACTCATGGCCACTGATCAATGGTCATGACAATTTGCATATTAATGATCATTATGTAAATGTATTGTTTTATAAGGTTGGGGAAACCTGCAGTCAGCTGAGACTGAAGAAGTCACTTGGATGAGTGACGAAAATTTTCTCCCACTGAAAACGCTAAGTCCAGATGAACAGAATCAACTTTCTGGGATATACTGGTTAGTACAAGTCGTTGATGCTTTCTGGGGATGAACATGTGGAAAATAAACCAGGGACAGGAAAAAAAAAAGAAGAGTAAGCTTGAATAGAGGGCTACAAAGAAAAGAGGCACTCATAGAATATACGGCAGCGAGATGTAGACTTAAGTGTGTGCACAAATAAGCAGCGACACAAGCAGATCATAAAGTGGCGGGGCAGTTTATGTGCACTGTATCGCTAAAAAGAGCTGCACAGGACATTGAGCTCCACACTCAATTTGCATTGAAGTCTGGTTTCAAGAGATCAAAAATATTAATCAAATATTCCATTCAAAAATTTCCTGCACATCAAAACTTGTTTCCCGAGTCACTTCCCATCATCAAAACTCTCTTTGGGGGTCAGTTTGATAGAAAAAAACGACACACAGGATTTTATCCTGTCACAGTGATGACCATTACAATTTCTGTTCTTTCTCTGGCTGTGTGCCATTGGGAACACTTTGTCTAGCTTCCACAGTATCCATTAACTCAAACATCACCATCATCCTCACAGCCATTACAACTATGATGGAGCTGTCTGCACACTTGAGCTGCTATATTGTAAAACATATTTGATATATTTCTGCGCTTTTTAAATAAACTTTGTGATGTTCTACCATCTAACATCTGAAATATTATATACAGTATATTGCCAAAAGTATTCACTCACTCATCCAAATCATTGAATTCAGGTATTCCAATCACCTGGATGATTGAGCATGCATCAAGACACCAATATCACTGTCAAATCAATCAAATAAAATAACTTTCAACTTTAATTGCTGAAAACAAATGAGGTAAGGGGACAGAGGAACTAGGAAACAGTGCTAGTTATCTGATACCAGCTGGATTTAAATTGTACTGTTTCTCCAAGTGAATAATTGAACTACAATCTACTTAAAAAAGCAGTGGATCTAGCGCCATCTAGGAGTAAGGTTGCAGATTGCAACCAACTGCAACCCCCCTCTTCGAAGCATGAAGAATATGGCGGGCCAAACAATTCAAAAGCTTGACGAAATAGGATACCACCTATCCTATGGGAAGCCAAACAATTCAAAAGCTTGACCAAAACAAGACGGCGTCTATTCAGCTGGTCATATTGCGCGATCCACTCGGTAGCGCAGAACTATCCAAACCGGAAATACTTTTACTTTGAAGGATCTTACACTTCCCTTTGATAGCAGATACTCTTTTGGAAGACAATACAATGCACATGCTTTGTGTGTTATTTTTACTGTCATATTGCAAAATATGATGATGGAACTTATTAAGTGTTTAATGGGCATAGAAGTAGCTTTTCAAACATCAATACTGCCGTCTGTTAGAGGAACACATACATTTTCTGATTCTGATAACACTAACACTTCGCTTGTAAAATTAATTAATTACAAGTAACATTCTTTGTACGTAAATAAGTACAAAATGACTTATAGGCCAGGGTCACAGATTTTTAATTCTATCAACAGTTGTCAGTTGCCCAAATCAGAAATATAATCAAATCCTCAGAAAATAATTCCTCATCTCAAATAATAAATGCATCTCATGCAACATTTAAAATATAAGCATTGTTTGTTAACCAACATCTCCCTCTGTAAAAGAAATCTACTTCATGTTTTACCTAATGTGAAACTTCTGTTGTCAAAATGAGTGAAATCATATCGATTTCTTTAATTTGCTTTTTTAGCACCAAAGCCTTACTTTTTGTTACTATACCCCTGCGGTATACGGCAATAAAACTGCAAACAAAGAAATTCTATTCTAAAAACACTGCAAATGTAGCAGTTATCTACTTCATATGATTAACCTAGCTTGAGGTAAAATATTTAATTCGTTTTTGCACAAAATGATTGTGTAGATAAACTGGCTTGCTTACATTTAAAATACATTTAAAGGAGATCTTTTAAGAAGAAGAAATGATAGAATTGTTGTGTTAAGACAGGTGTAGTTTTTGTGGATTGAATGACCTACCAACGCCTCTACTGCCATCTAGTGGTAAAAACTAATATGTCTGTGAGGCTAGGCTACTTTGAATGAAAGCTATATTCTGAGCTCAAAGGTAAATAACAATACAATAAGAATTCTACAAAACTTGTTAGCACCTAAAATGTGGAAATGAGCTCTATTATACCAGCTGTTTATTGTTGATTATTATCAATTTCTTTGTATTAAATTATTATTTTACCTTCCTTTTAATTCATTATGTAATGACAGCTAATGGTGAATGCTATTTAATGAAAAGTCATCAAAACCTTGTTCATGTTAAATGATACTGACAGTGAATGCTCCAATCCATTATCCTACATTTAATGCACTCACTTGTGGCCTCAGATTAAAGTTTAAAGTCTACAATGAGTTAAGTGAATCGTGAAATCTAAACAGAGATATTGTGACACAGTTAAATGTTGTATTCAGTTAATTCTATGCTAAGCAACCGAGTTGGATAGCGCGAGCTATCGGACTGGATATCGCGCACTAACGAGTAGGTCATGGCGAGCTACCAGACTCGATAGCAGGCGCTATCGGACTGGACAGCGCGCGCAACTCCACTCGTATGCGCAGCAGTCCCTGGACAGCCCGCGATGTCTTCTGAACAGAACGATATTGTCTGGTAGTAGCAGGTTGCCTGGGAAGTATGGCGGGCCAAACCCTTCAGTGGTCATCCTTTTAATGTAAAAATGCACAAGGCCCCACCTTGAGCCAATGTTTAGTTTGACCATTCTGGGCTACTGTAGAAAAATGTCAGCATGACCTAGTAGGCTCCTAGGAAGAGGACCTATTCCCTCTATAAATAAAGAGGCTCAGTCTTATACGTGATTATAACATAATAAAAACAATTACTGACACTATATTTTTTTCTTGCTAAATGATAGATATACAGTGGTGAAAATAATTATTTGATCCCTTGCTGAATTTGTAACTTCGTTCACTTCCAAAGAAATGAACAGTCTCTAATTTTTATGGTAGTTTTATTTTAATGGAGAGAGACAGAATATCAACCAAAATCGAGAAAAATCACATCACATAAAAGTTATTTCAGTTAATGACGTGCAGATCAGTTTATAAGTATTTGATCCTTGAGCAAAACATGACTTAGTACTTATTTACCTGTGTTGGCAAGCACAACCTTAAGATATTTCTTGTAGTTGGTCAGCAGGTTTGCACACATCTCAGGAGGGATTTTGGCCCACTCCTCCTTAGAGAAACTCTCTAAATCCTTTAGGTTTCTTGGTTGCAACTCAAAGCTTCAACTCCCTCCACAGATTTTCTATAGGATTAAAGCTGGAGTGTGGCTACTCTGTTACCTTAATGTGCTTCTTCTTTAGCCAATCTTTTATTGCCTTGGCAGTATGTTTTGGGTCATTGTCATGCTGGAGGACCCATCTTCAGTGTTCTGGCTGAGGGAAGGAGGTTCTTCTTCAAGATTTTAATGGTACATGGCCCTCTCCATTGGCTTCTCAATAAAGTGAAGTTGTTCTGTAACCTTAGCAGAAAAACAGCTCCATAATGTATAATGTTTCCATCTCTGTGCTTGAGTGTGGGGATGGTGTTCTTTGGGTCATACTCAACATTTCTCTTCCACTAAACATGGTGGGTCAAGTTGATGCCAAACAGCTCAATTTTGATTTTATCTGACCACAGCACTTCTCCTAAGCCTTCTTTGAAACATTTAGATGTTCACTAACAAACTTAAGACGGGCCTGTACATGTGCCTTTTTGAGCAGGGGGACCTTGTGGGTGCTGCAAGATTTCAGTTCATTATGGCGTAGTGTGCTACCAATGGTGTTCTTGGTGACTGTGGTCCCAACTACCTTCAGATCATTAACAAGCTCCTCCCATGAGGTTTAGGGGTGATCCATCCACCTTTGTCATGAACATCCTCATCCCATAAGGCAAGATCTTGTCCTTTGACAGCTCTTCTGGCTTGGAGTGGAAGAAATTGATTCTGTGGACAGGTGTGCTTTAAACACATGACAAGTTGAGATCAGGAGTATCTGTAATTGATTGATTGATTATAATCTGTGTTGCCACATGGGTGCACAGCCAATATGTGGGAGCCAGAATTCTGGCTGGGTTGTAGGGAATCAAATACTTATTTCACTCTTTGACATGCAAATCAATTTATAACTTTTATGTAATTTTTTTTTTCTGGATTTTTGGTTGATATTCTGTCTCTCTTCATTCAAATGAAACTACCATAAAAATCAGAGACTGGACTATTCATTTCTTTGGAAGTGAGCAAACTTACAAATTCAGCAGGGGATCAAATAATTATTTCCCCCACTGTACATGCACAGAAGTGTATTTCTACAATAACTGCTGCAAAGACTAACTGAAATGAGAAAACTGAAAAAAATTATAAACTTGGCAAGAAAATTATTTCTGATGTAAGCAGATCAAGTATACTTTTACTAAAAATAAATAAAATGCTGTTATACACTCATAATGAAACTCAGAACTGAACCTGAGGATGTCTGCTGATGATTCAACTGTAAACGTTGTGTGACATCTTTCTGAGGTATGCACACTAGGGCTACACAGTTAATTGAATTTTAATCTCAATCATGATTTTGGCTTCCCACAATTAAATTAATATGATTTAGCAATATTGAAAATGCATGTTCTATCAATTGACCACCAAAGCAAAAGCAAATCAAGTGCTCTCTAAATCATCACCGCTTAGTTTGACGTTTCCTGGACTTATCTTGATGAATAAAGGGCAAATGATGGTTCAGTGGTGGTAGCACATTAGCAGTCTGTGGGTAGCTTCAGACAGTCTACTTGGGGGGGTGGCAGTGGCAGTGTCAAAATTATGTGGTACAACTGGTCTACGGGCTACTCTTGCTTGTGCAGGTCTACAAACTATTTCACTATTTCAGCCCACTTCTCAACCAGTTAGCATTCAACCAATGCACAGTATCAACCATCTGGTCAGCAAAGAGTGAAGTTATAACATACAAAGAGCTGAAGTGAAATTGGTCAACTTAACGGCAAAACCTGTGCTTTATACAAAATGTCACAGGGGAAAAAGAAAGAGATCTCACAGCTGTAGCGTACTTTACTATGAGTGTTATTCATATCCATCATGCAGGTACAATGAATGGAGAGAAGGACTATATTTTGCTTCCCAGAGATGTACTTGGATCAGGTAAATAGACATTTATGTGCAAACATATTTTAATTAATAGGAATGCCAAACAGTGTAAAGGTGAAAACAGTGTTTATGTTAAGTTTTCGTAGTTTTTTTTTTCCTTCTAAGAGATGTGCTGAATTTAGGTGAATAAGGAGAACCAATTTTATTTAGATGCAAATTTTTGTATTAGTAGGAATGTCACACAACATGAATGTTAAAGCACTGTTATGTTGACATTGCAGAGCCATAAATATAAATCCATAAATATTTGGACAGAGACAACGTTTTTCTAATTTTGGTTCTGTACATTACCACAATGAATTTTAAATGAAACAACTCCGATGCAGTTGAAGTGCAGACTTTCAGCTTTAATTCAGTGGGTTGAACAAAAAGATTGGATAAAAATGTGAGGAACTAAAGCATTTTTTAACACAATCCCTTCATTTCAGGGGCTCAAAAGTAATTGGACAAATTAAATAACTGGAAATATGTTCATTTCTAATACTTGGTTGAAAACCGTTTGCTGGCAATGACAGCCTGAAGTCTTGAACTCATGGACATCACCAGATGCTGGGTTTTCTCCTTTTTAATGCCCTGCCAGGCCTTTACTGCAGCGGCTTTCAGTTACTGTTTGTTTGTGGGCCTTTCTGTCCAAAGTTTATTCTTCAAAAAGTAAAATGTATGCTCAATTGGGTTAAGATCAGGTGACTGACTTGGCCATTCAAGAATATTCCACTTTTTTGCGTTAATAAACTCCTTGGTTGCTTTGGCTGTATGTTTTGGGTCATTGTCCATCTCTATTATGAAACGCCGCCCAATCAATTTGACTGCATTTAGCTGGATTTGAGCAGACAGTATGTCTCTGAACACCTCAGAATTCATTCAGCTGCTTCTGTCTGTGTCACATCATCAATAAACACTAG
>VUQS01061262.1:0-12645 GCA_015108495.1 Heterochromis multidens
CAGAGTGGTGTCGTAGGACCTATGTAACACGGGAACAGGTGAAATTTTTGCAGTCAAACAGGAGACAAGAACAGGAGATGACAGTCAAAAAAAAAAAAAAGAAAGAAAAGGGGATGACTGGACAGTTTGAAATCAGGTCCCTTTTTAAAGATAGACTTTAACAGCTCTGCTGCCAGCCATTGTAAAGTTTGTGCATGTTTAATGCACACTGTATCATAATGCTGCAAATGAACAGAGTTCTTACTCTGGTGACAGGAAGAAGGTGTATTTCCTGTGGTCAAGATCTTGCCCCCTGGTCATACTGAGAGTGATACGTTTTCTGTCTGTGCAGTTGAACTCATTGGGTTGTTCGTGAGACTGGAGGTAGGCGGTGATGAATGGCTCCTCTTTGTCATTCTTTTCTCTTTTATACTTTTCTTTCACACCTGGAAAAGGAAAGAAAATAATGAGAAAAGACAAAAAATAACAACAGTAATACAATCACAAATAAAATACATGGTAAATAAAGAAACAAATGAGGACACTAGTTTTCAAAGTAGTTTTAGGGAACAGACATAGTCACCAAGTGATAAGACCAGGCAGCTTTACCATGTACAATGTGAACTCAAGTTCCCTCACCATGTTATTGCTTCTATACTGTAAATAGTATGTAATGTTATTGTCTGGCAATTGCAATAGCTATATGCTGGCAAGCCCATTCAAAATCCACACTGAGACTCTCATATGTTTCAATTAAGTACCAGACAGAGTCACAATTATATATTTCCGGTATTATAATAACCTAAGTATCCCTTAATTCTAACTATAATAGATTCTGAAAACAACACAAAATTATTTTTCATTGATCCCCAAAGAGAAATTGCTAAATTGCTGCTGTTTGAACACAGAGTACAAATTTAAAACACCTTTTGAAAACTTCCAAATGATTATTAGCTTAATCATCAAGCAGCTCAGATTGAGGCAGCAGGAAAAGAGGAAGACCACAGAGAAGATTCATGGATGTAGTGAAGGAGGACATGCAGTGGGTTGGACTAACAGAGGAGGATGCTAGGGATATAGTCAGATGGAGGAGGATGATCTGCTGTGACGTCCCCTAAGGGGACCAACCAAAAGAAGACAAAGAAGAGATCAAGCATGTTTTTGTATTAAGTACATTAAGTTGCTCAGCTCTTCCTGTTTATGTTGTGTTTGTGATAAATGTGAGTGCTCACCTTCAACAGAGGTGAAGTTGAGCTGAACAAACAGCCCTGCCTGTCTGTTGTTGTTTCCTGCGCTGACCCTAATGATAACAGAGTCGCAGTGGCTGATGTTAACAGCTCCCGCTGTGGGTACTCCTCCAGTACCAGAACCTTCAGAACCCACTTCTCCACTGCTGCTATTGTTAATGGCAACTGTGATGGCTAGACTATCATCAAGACCAGAGATTGGGATCTGGGTTCCATTTTCAGTGCGAAACTCCATGGATGCCACCTCGGTAGAGATGGTGTAGTTGGCCACATAGTTGAAGGGGAAGGGGTTGGACTCCACCTGGAGGGAAAAAGTTATGGAAAATGAGGAACTTTTATCTGAAAACAGAATTTCAAAATGACCAACAAAAAGGAGACCATTTCAGGCAAACTCTTTCAGTGAATGTGCTGATGACAGACTTTGGCACCAACAGCTTTCATGCTGCCAAGTTCTTTGACAGCAATCTTAGGAGAAGGTTCAAAAGAAGAATTTTGTACTTTTAGAACTTTTTATTCTTTCAGATGTTTTCTGATGTTCAAAGAATGATGTCAGCGTATGTACAAGTAATCCCTGTAGGCCAAAAGCTTAGACCTCAGAATGCTGGTCAGTTTCAGTTTTATTCTACTCTAATGTCTGGTTGACAACAACGTGAACAAACCTGAAAAAGTAGCTGCATGATGCTTTTTCCAGCAGCAGCTCTGCCCAGATTTTTGTTGAAAGCTTGGGGGATGGAGAACCGCTGGCACTCTGGCAATATAAAGACAGTGGAGTCAAGAGGAGATTAAATGCTGCTATAAACTGTCATCACGCACATGATTCTTTATAGTCACAGTTTATAATGTCCAACTTTCTCCTGCAGAGACATAACCTCATGAGACACTAAATACACAAACGAACCTGGACTGTTGTTGCCATGGTAGCAGAGGAGGCTCTGGGGGTCTGCCAGTTTTCCTGTGGCAGCTATTTCAGCTCCTCTCAGAACGAGTGGCTCCTCGTTAAGTACGCGGCCGTGCATGAGGATCAGCATGAGTACCGAGGTAAGGTTGTAAGCCTTTGCTGCCACACGCAGAGGGTGTGGCTCCAGTGAGGTGTCTAACACGGCGTTTACATGATCTTCACCAGAGGAAGAAGAGGATGAGATGGAGGGGGGGGGAGGGGAATCCATATAAGCAGGCTGGAAGTAAGAGTGGGAAGCTGACTGGCTGACTTGATGAATCAGATCACCTGGAAAAAGGGAGAAAATATAAGGTAGAGATATTTTAAAAAAAAGACATGGCTCTCAAAAAATCCTGAGTAGAAATCTATAGGAGAATTCCCCCTGCCTCCAAAGTGCCAATCAACAGCCAAACTGGGAGACACGTAAACCATTGTGCTGTTGCACCGACGCATGCACACAGTATGGATGAGTGTTCATTTATTTATGGAAAAGTTAAATTATGTTATATTAATGAGCATTACACAGCTCTAGTTTAGCTGAATTGGCACACAATGCACTGCTTTTAGACTAAGTTTTGCTTTAGCATTAATTAACTAAACCAGTTGTGATTTGGTTATAAGCAATAGCAGCAAGAAGGCATTGCACTCAACTTAGCAATAAATACACAAAAATATTTGACTGGGTGCAACTTCCTAATTAGTGTTACAGTTAGTTTCATGCAGATTTTGCAACCAACAACACTGTTCTAAAAAATGCACTAAGAAACACAGCAAACTGTCTTTCTTACCCATGATGTTCAGGATGTTGTCAGCTATTTCAGTCGGAGTGACGACGCCCTGCTTGGTGTCAGTCTGCAGAATGTCCAGCATGGACTCCAGCTTGTTCAGAGTGCTGTTCTGACACTCCTCACAGATGAACTCTCGACTCACCGCCTGGAAAAAACGAATGCGCATACACCCATAACTGATTTGTTTGTATTATTGGCTTTCCTCTTCTTCTATAGCCTTATTCTTGTCCTTAAAAATGACCCCGTTTTCTTTCCCTCATTCTCATCCTGCTCACCGTGCACTGTGCGAGAGCAGCGGAGGTCTGCTGGATGTCGCTGACAGTTGTCAGATCCAGAGCAGTCAGAGCTCTTGTGATGTTGCTGCGGACTCTGACTCTATAATTGCGCTCATCACGGGACACGCGTGACGACTCACTGGTCTGCTCATACTGGAAGAAAGTAAATTCCGATATAATTACCCCTCATGTGTTATCAGCTGTTGTGTATGTTTTATGGCCAGGCCTCTCTTACCTCATTTAGGACTGTAATAAGAGCCAGTGATAACTCTCTGACCCTCTGGGAATCTCCCTGCTCCAGCAGCTTTTTGAGTTTACTGTCTGTCAGATCAGAAAGCCAGTGGGGAAGACTGGTGTACTCAGGAGGTGGATCTGGCAGCATGACCTCAATGGTCCTGGACACAAATAGAAAGCAAAAAGCTGAATATTGAGTTTGTCACTTTGCCATATGTATGTGGAACAACAGTCACTGGTGAACAAGAATAGGAACAATAATAGCAATGGTGCTTCTAGATGCCATGAAACTCAACAACTGAACAAAAACCTTGGACTTTGCAGTGATTTCTTGAAACACTTCAGTAATACAACACCATGGAAGCTAAAAGTGACTTAAAAAGTTTCAGACTGAAGGCTCATTGCTGCATAACTGTACTAAACGACTGAGTAAAGTGGAGTTACTTGTTAAGTGGCATGATGGCAGCTCCCTGGTGGTCCTCCACTGTGATGTACACATATACATGATGTTGGGCTACGCTGAAACCTGGAGGCAAGAAGGCAGAGTGCTCTGGACTGCTTCCTTTATACACGCAAAAGTCCTCACAGTAGTCTTCTCTGCAGCGTGTCACTAGCAGACTGTACAGCAAGGTAGTTTCAGAGTCCCCCAAATCACTATAACCTAAAGGGTAAAAAGAATGAAGGGTCAAAAGGCAATAATCACTACAAAGTAGTAATTAAAAAAAAAAAGAGTAAAGTCACATCTCCTTCTTCCTACCTGAACAGTTGAAGTGTACCCGGTCCAGCAGTGTGCGTATCCTCCTGCCTTCACCATCTAGATCCCCGTACGCCACTCCTGCCTCCCCTCCGGCTCTCAGGTGACATTCCCCGCCTGCCGGGGCCTTATTGTGATGCAATGTAATAGAGGCAGCGCCCTCGCCACTTAAACTGCTGTCGGTCACATGCAGGGTGAAGATGTAGGAATCGTTATGCCGCAGGACACCCTGCCGCAGCACCAGGTTCATGCCGTTGCTTCCTGTGGTGGTGGAGGAGGAGTCTAGGACCAGAGTTTCATTCTTTAGCGTCATGGCACTCCAGTGCTGAGACAGAAAAGGAGATATATTAATAGAAAGAATGAAGGAAAAAATTAGCAGCAGTTAGCCACCCTAAAGGCTGCCATTAAAATTGTTTTGATATTTGCCTCAAACTAATTGTATTAGTGTATATTGTATACTAATTTTATTTTGATAAATGAGTTGAGAAAACAGCCTGTAACTGTCTATATCACTGATATCAGTAACGGAATGCTTTTCCTGCCTGGGTAGCAGGTTATGAAAAGCTAAGTTGGGAATAACAGGCACACATCAGATCATAATACAGTTTGAAGGACTAATTAAGGAAGTAGGGGTTAAAGTGGGCCAGATAGGTAGGTTAAAGCATATTATTATTGAATGAGTTAATATTTTATGTGCTGCAGCTTGGCGTTGCTTCCAGTGAAGACATGGAGATACTTCCTCAGTAAAAAACTAATAACATCCCACGGCTCGCTTACACCCTCAACACATCCCTTTTTTCCTTCTCATCCCTGTGATGCATTCATGGTGCAGGCGTAAAGTTTTGGTCATGGTACTTAAGCTACAGAAGAAGAAAGTTTTTTTAAGTGGCAGGTAATTTCAAATGCAAGTTTTCAAACAGCTCAACAACCACACAAACAAATTGTTACAGTGCAGTTTGTCTTAAAATGTGTCTGTGAGCTAAATGTACATTTGGGAGAGAAAAAAACGTTAATGTGCGACACAGAGATAGAAAAAGATGGACAGGAGAGGAAGATGACAGATTATTTAAGTTTTATATATTAAGTTATATAAGTGAAACTTTATAGACTGGAAATTTGAAACTTAAAGGTAATGTCCTCATTCATTTTAGAGTTTTAAAATCAGATATTGGATCTATACACGATGTTTTTGTGAAAATACCTTTTTTCATGAAAATACGAGGAAGTTTAGTGCAGACTAAACGGATAAGTTTGCAGTACTCTGAGTTTAAATAGTTTACAGTGATGCACTTTGTTGGACTGGTTACATCTAGGGTAGTGTTACTAGGTTACATCAAGAACAGACATGAGGGAGGTTTTCTGATGGAACTCTCAGCAATAAGTGTATTTCTTAAAATGTCAAACTCTGCCCTTTAAAGATGGATAGCTTTTAAATATTCATGATAATAAAAGAGCTTTTCTTAAAGTGCTCAAAAGATCCTGCTGAAGTGGTAACCTTTAACCTGTAATTTTAGCCTTTTCCTTATTAATAATTTAGTTCATCTTAAGAAACTTGTGCAAGTATATTTTTTTTCCACGATTCATGTGTACACTATTTCAAAACTATCCATATCCGTATTCACACATGCACTACAGACCTGAGATTTGTGAGATTACCAAATGGACGTGCATGTGAAAACATCCAAGACAGTTGAGCTGGATGGTTTTTAAACTTGTTCTTTAACCTACCACCTCCCAGGTAAGTAACTGTAGTGCCTTTTCGCACTCATGAGAGAATAGCACATTTGTCCAGTAAGCTCATGTTTCCTGCCTCATGCATGCTCTACCCAGGGAAATCCCTCTGCTAAACCAAGGGCCGTCTACATGTCGGAAGCCTGCTTATCTCCTGTTGTGTTCTACATGTGAAAAAACACATCATCAGACAATGTTCCAACCTGATTCTCCCAACACTGTCCAATGAATCTGTATGTAAAAACAGCTTATGTATTTCTTCTTTTTATTTCTTCTTCTTTTTTTAGAGCATCATGATGAGGCTCTCTCTCCACGGACTGCCAGCGAAGTTCAAAATTGAATTTAAAGTTGATACCAGGCTGTACATAGTGAAGTCAATTGAGTACATTTCTGTATTCTTATGTCTGTATAAAACATAAATCTAAAAAGCACTTAGGCCTGCTAACCAGCATCTATTGGAAATTCCTAAGTAAATAGTTAAGGCTTTCTTACACTTCCTAACTTTTCGTAATGAAGAACTTGTTTATTTCTATTTACACCATTTCATACTAAATACTTTAACCAAACAGCTCTCTGAAACTTATTATTTAAAAATAATTTTAAAAGTTACTTATATCTTATAATTTTTATAATCGCAATAAGTACTGTATAAATGATAGGATCTTAAGACTGATGACATGCAAGTTGTGTCTTTTCCAGGTGATGCCTTTCTTTCACTTCTCTCATCACATGTTAGTATGTAAGGACTACGCACACTGAGTCAGATATGTGTCCAGAGTCCCAAATTCAAATATACTCCTGTCAGTATGGAACGTTCAGTGTAATCCTAACAAAGTGACATTGGATATACTGCAGCTGAGCAAAGTCAGCTGGTATGTGCAGTTCAAGCTCCAACAACTCAATGATTGTTTTGTCTTTCAAATTGTTTCCTTATGTAAGTTCAACACAACATATTCTCTCTGGTTCTGCTTAAAGGATGACCTCATTCTCACGCCCACACACTACTGCCTGCATCACAAATCCCAGGGAAAGTCTGAATTAAGGAGAGGTGGAGAGGTGGAGCAGCAGAAGAAGAAAGAGAAGAAAGGGACATGGAAATGTTGACTTCACTGTTGCTTCTGTGGTGTAGTGACCTCATTTTGCTGAGACATAGAAAGAAAATTTTAGCCAGATTCTGTGCTTACAGCTCTATGTCAGTGTGCCTCTGTGTAAGTGTGAGTGTGTTTTTACCGCACGAAGAAAGCCCTTGCAGTTGGTGCAGGTTCCTCGGAGGTAGACATAAGAGTTCTGGCTGACCTCGTAAATGGACTGGGCCTTACAGGACACACACTCAAGATACACGATGGGAATGTGGCCGCTTTGGACGAGCACCTGTCACACAAATAGACGTACAGGAATGTAGTCATCAAGATCTGAAAGCTCACTTTTAACCACCTCAAAACACAAAACTGATATATGTGCACTTTTGGCTTAAATTAGATGTCTGCATATGAATATGCACAATCTGTAGGCACAGAACAATAAATTATAATAAACAAACAAATTTGTGCAATCCCCAAATGAGTAGCTATTGTTTGAAGACAATTTTATGTTTTTTTTTTTTGGTTTTATTTGCATTCGTAAACCGTGACCAGCACACAGAACAAGGAGTCTTGGCCCACAAATCTGCTGCCTGCACTGGAAGCCTTTATTACAAGACGAAATGTTTGTGTCATGCCATGTTATGATAGATAGCTCACAATAGCTTTTTTGGTTCATATTTTTCTTCTTCGTGCCTCTATGATTTCACCATTTGCTGTTTAAAGGCACAATATTATGCTGATTTACATCTCTATAGTTTTATATTTCTGTTGTTAGACCTTACTAGAGTAGTTTCACAGTTGAAAATAATCCTTACGTATCTTATACCAGGCCTTGGATCAGTGCCTCAATTCATTCTGTTTGAAACAAGCTGTTTAAGCTCCCTTTCCCCTCTCTTTAAGCCACCTTCTGATTGGCTGCCCCATAGTACAGAGGAGTGTACTACGAAGTGGGATTAATTTGTTAAGGAGCAATGTTGAGCTATAAATCAGAGTTTTCTGTGTTACAAAAGTAGTTCTCTTTTTACGTGGCTAAATCACTGTGGTAACTTATGCCAAACACATAACCTGGTCGGGAGCAGGTTTAAAATTGGCTGGAAGCACCACGTTGTTTCTTTTATTACCTCCATTGGGAGCTTATTTTTTTGGTAGCATTTGCTTGCGAAAAGTTTTGAATGAATTCAGATAAAACTTTGTTGGGGTGTAGAGTGCCGTCACGTTAGAAATAATGAGCTGAGAGCGCACTCAGTGTCAAAATAATTAAGTGGAATTAAAATGTTTATTTTACCACTCTATGCAGTAAACATTTTAATTAATGATTTTCTGCAGCATTAATCTCTTCTTTTATTTGCAACACTGTTGCATTCTATTGTTTTATTTTTTAGATTTTTATCAATCATCATCTGATAAAGTCTCTGATTGGAGTAGGCAGCACTCATAGAGATCATTTTGTGTGGAAAAAGTTATATGACCCGTGAAAAGCCCCTTTTTATGTGAGCGTGCACAGAGCTTGAAGCAGAAAGCCTGGATTAACAGGGAAAGGTGATAACTGCTGTTCAGACACCTGTTATCTCCAACTGGGGCTTTAGGTTTTGTCATGCCAGTTAATGCAAAGAAGGCCTTGTTTTGTTGAACATCCTCTGTAATATATCACTCGGGTGGATTGGGCTCTGTTCTCACAAACAGACCTGTGTGCCTGAGATGGCCATATTAAGGGTATCCACTCTCAGTAAATAGAATAAAATTCTGAAAATTTCAGTTTTGAGCTGTCTGAATCCTGAGCTTTTGGCTCATAGCGATTACTTGCACATATACTGATCTCATATTTTAAACTTTGGCCACGTTTAACATGATAATCAACCATTTTAACAGTACATATAACAGACATAAAATAAATTATTTATGTAATATAAGTAATAATATTTTTTAACTGGTGATCAATTAACCAGAATTTGTGAAACTTTTTTTTAGAACAACAAGTACTATTGTTAAGTATTAAAAGAAAGAAACTGAGAAAGCTGAAAACATAAGGTTTGAAAGAAAAATGGTGTGATAATTTAATGAAGAGATCGATTCTTGTCATGCTATTAATATGCATATAAGAGGATACTTACAGTCTGTGTGGTGGACTCTGGTGCCAGGCCATCTTTGCTTATGGTCAATTTGAAAGTGTATTCAACCTCTGCCTCCAGCTCTGAGCCAGAGATCCCCAGCACAGGGCCGCTGGAGCCCAGGCCGAAGTTCAGACTGGAGCAGTGCTCTGGACCCTGAAAAGAATAGAATAGAACAGAATAGCCCTTTATTGTCATTGTACAAGTACAACGAAATTGTGGGTGCTCTACCCGACTACTGTACGGAAATAACAACAGAATAAATAACAAAACAACAGAATAAATAACAAGACAACAATAAAAAAAAAAGAGAATTTGCAGCAGTGTTTTATTTATGTAGTCTGTTAGTTTTACATAAAACAAAATCAGAGATTGGTGTATGATGGCATCTACATAGTAAATAATAATAATAACTTTATTTGTATAGCACTTTTCAAAACACAGTTTGAATAAAAGCCACACATTAAAGATAATTATACATGTTCCAACATATCCACCTTATCATAATCAACCATACGGTCTCACATGCATTCCAACATGCACACATCCATACACGCAAACAGATGTAAATTATGGCCCAAAATAACAAGGGAAAGATTAAGGGAAAGCTAACCTATAAAAATTAGTTTTCAGCAGTCGTTTAAAACAAATCAAAGATTCAGTCGACCTGATAGGCTGAGGAAGGCTATTCCAAAGTTTACAGCCTTAAAAGCGTGATCGCCTCTGGTTTTAAACTAAGAGCATGGAACAATTAAGAGACCTTGATGAGATGATCTGAGAAATTGGCTGCAGTGATAAGGTCTCAGTAGCTCTGACATATAAGCAGGGGCCTGTCCATGTAGAGCTTCATATGTTAATAATAGGATTTTAAAGTGGATTCTGAATCTCACTGGGAGCCAGTGAAGGGAAGCGAGAATAGGTGTGATATGTGAGTGCCGGCTGGTTTTTGTTAGCAGCCTTACTGCTGCGTTCTGCACCAATTGGAGACGGGCCATGGAGGACTGAGAGATGCATGTGAAAAGTGAGTTACAATAATCAAGGCGGGAGTAAAGGTAAGAATCACACCAACGTGGAAAATGATAAGTTGTTGGATAATGTAAAAATGTTTTTTAATGCTGCAGCTTGGATTTTTATCAATACTAAAAGAGGCTGTTGCAGAGACTTTTGCTACCCCTGGGTTCTCATCAGCACAGGCACAGACAGGAACCAGGTGGAGCAGCAAACAGACTTTAATTGGCCAGTGTTCACACATACTGCATAAACTAAAACCCTGTGTGCTCCACTGGAGCTTGCCTGGCATGGTGAGGCACACTCAACTCTAAACAACAGCTAAAGGAATATTGTCCTCTTAGTTTGGTGCACAGTCCACCATTAGCTGTGAGTCTCAGCGTGTATGCCATCTGGTCTCAGCATGGTACAGGAGCAGTGCCAGGTGACTGACTCACCTTTTGCAAGTTTGCTACTGTATGAAAGGAGAGGTTGATTAGCAAACTTGCAAAAGGTGAGTCAATCACCTCAATCAGTCTCCTCCTGCAGCTGAGCTAAAAACCACAGCCCACTGCCACAAGGATAAAATCAACCAAATACTCAAACTTTTTAATACTCATTAAAAAATATTTCCTCTCTTTTTAAAGTCCAACCTCATCTAGTGCTTTCTTATATGTGCTTTGTTTCTAACCTACCAGGATGCATACTAATGTAGATGTTCTAAGTGATACCCTGGCTCTTTCACATGCACATTTTTGCACAGGAATTCTCTAAAAATGGTCTCTTTTTAAAATGATTTTTGATAGCTATGCTCAGCTGATACAACCAGAGCCTCTGATTAATGCATTCTGTATTTCAAAGAACAGCCCTATAACTAGACCCAGATTATGCAGTGTGAGTGTGAGTTTGATATGTATAAGAATTGCTTTTGTAACTTGTAAGCAATTCAGAGTACGTAAAAAAAGAACATATCTGATAAGGGTTGAAATATATGACCTTGTGTTGTCTAGGGACACACATGGAGAGAAAGCAAAGCGGTATCAACAAACAGAGAGAGAGTATAACGAACTTCAGACCAGAGGGTTGTACTAAAAAGCCAAATTAATGGCTGTGTTGAGCTTTAAGTCAGAATTTTCTGTGTCACGAAATTGGCTCTCTTTTTACATGACTAAATCACCACAGTAACCTTTGCTGAACACACAACCTGGTTGGGGGTAGGTTATGTTCAGAGTTTTGGTTTAAAATAGTCTGGAAGCATCACATTTTTAATGACACTTTTATTTACAGCATGTTTTAAGTGCATGATGTGCTGGGGGAATACGTTTTATATGTGTAAGTGTTTAAGCCATACCTTACTAAAACCACTGAATGAAGCACAAACTGTGTGTCGCATTGTTACAGGAATGTGGATGTATTAATTTGGTGAAATTAAAATGTATAAATGTTAAGTGCTAAGTCTCTTTTACACTGCTGGAATTGCAGCTACTAGAACACAGAACACACACCAAGAATATTTCAATCAAAAAATGAATTTCACTTTGATCTGCCGACAAACTAAAGCAATGTCCACATCTCCTTTATTAGGCTATGGGACAGTAACATTTAATGTTTAAATATATCCAGGTTAAAGTTTCAGAGCTCTAATGTCCACTCGGACTTTAGAAATAAACAGCAGCACTGAGAGTATACGCAGCAATAAAATAATTAACTTGAACTAAAATGTTTATTTTACTGCTCTGTGCGATTTTGTGCAGCATTGATCTTTTGTCTTATTTGCAACAATGTTGCATTTTACTGTACTGTTATTTCTTATGTTCTTTATACATTTTGAATCACCATTTTATTATTATCATCATCATCGTCATCTGATAACTCTCTGATTGGAGTGGGGGCACTCATACGGATAATTTTGTGTGGCAGTCACATGACCTGCAAAATGTCCATTTTTATGTGAGCACACACAGAGCATGAAGCAGAAAGCCCTGTTTTGAACTTTGTTAGTAGTATACCCCTCAGCTTTTGCCAGTCTAAAGACAAAGTAGGGATGAAAATACAGGGTGGGCCATTTATATGGATACACCGTAATAACATGGGAATGGTTGGTGATATTAAAGTCCTGTTTGTGGCACATTAGTATATGTGAGGGGGCAAACTCCCCAAGATGGGTGGTGACCATGGTGGCCATTTAGAAGTCGGCCATCTTGGATACAACTTTTGTTTTTTCAATAGGAAGAGGGCCATGTGACACATCAAACTTATTGGTAATGTCACAAGAAAAACAATGGTGTGCTTGGTTTCAACGTAACTTTATTCTTTCATGGGTTATTTACAAGTTGCTCTTTGTTCACAGCCATTGACATGTCGAAGAGGTTAACACGTGAGGAGCGGATCGAAATCGTGTAGATATCTGGTGAACGCAGTAACCGGGTCATTGCAGCAGATTTCAATGCAAGACACCCTACGAGACCACCCATCTCCCATGCTACAGTCAGCAAACTGCTTGCTAAGTTCCGTGAAACTGGT
>VUQS01061280.1:12464-29557 GCA_015108495.1 Heterochromis multidens
TTTTTTTAAAAAAACTCCCCCCCCCCCCCCCCTCAACAAAAAAAAAAAAAAAATATTTTTTTTTTTTTTTTTTTTTTTTTTTTTATTTTTAATTATTTTTTTTTTTTTTTTTTTTTTTTTTTTTTTATTAGTATGACTACATGTAAATAAGTGTGGTTTATTCCACCTTGGTTTCGAGGTTCACAGTTCAAGCCTGTATTTAACCTTTTTCTGCAGTTTAAGTTATTACAGAGTTTGAAGTAGAGCATTGATAAGAAATCAAACAGGGTTGAAGTTATACTCAGATGTAGTTAGATTTATTTGTAAAAAAAAATTATTAGGCTATTAATATTTATACCGACCAGTTTACTTAATGGTTACCATACTTAAAACCAACAAACTACAATTGCTGAATTCTTTTTCCCCACGTAGCATATCTTAATAAATGGTTAATATTGGGTAAAAGAAAGGAACAAAAAACTAGCAGTATATAGTTAGTTTACCTAGCATGGGTCCCGGGATAGCTTGTTAGCTCAGAAATGTCAAAAATGAGAACTTCCAAATCAGTGCTTTGCTCTGCTGTACTGAACGTTGATCGTACAGAATGGCTCAAAATTTGTGTTGCGCCGGCGGCTGCGCTCTGCCTCTACGTCATTTTTTTGCGCCTGCTCTATGTCTATTAGATGCGCCGGTTCCCTGTCATTTCAAAACATGCATCTCTCATCCATAAAGAATAAAGCATTGGCTTTGCTAGTGAGGAGAAGGTGGATGGCAAGAAAGAGGTTGTGGGTGCATGAGCCACTCAGTTCCATATATAGTATGTTAATAGATAACATGTTCCCTATATGATCCCTATATGCATCTAAACTTGTGTCACAAAGTTTCTTTGAACTCGGAAGAAAAGTTGGTTCTGTCTATGTTTTCGTTTTGTGTGGTTGAAATTAGCGTGGCTGTAGGCTTCGTTTCTATTGGTGGCGCGAATGTACATCACACCACGCATGTGCATGTGGCATGCGTGAGTACTCTTCATTGGTGCGCTTGTGCCGCACTTTGCTTGGCGCAGGGGGAAACTGTTTTTGCACGCCACAATCAATAGAAAAGAATGGGTTTCAGAGCGCAGCGCAGTGTGTGCCGCTTACTATGTGAAAAGGCCTTTAGATAGAAAACCCCAACAATCAGATGATCCCCTGTAACCAGAACTTGGCAAGAAACCTCTGGCAGACCCAACCTCAGTGAGGGGCATACACCTGCCATGACTGGTTTGGGGTAAAAAGGAGAGCATAGGGAGACAAGACAAAAACCAAATTAAAATTCACCTCTATTCACTCTCTATGTGTTTTTACACCTCTCTGCATTTAATGAGTTATTATTAATCTCTGGCTCTCTTCCACAGCATGTCTTTGTCTTCCTCCCCTCACCCCCAACCAGTCGCGGCGGATGGCTGCCCCTCCCTGAGCCTGGTTCCGCCGGAGGTTTCTTCCTGTTAAAAGGGAGTTTTTCCTTCCCACTGTTGCCAAGTGCTTGCTCATAGGGGGTCTGATTGTTGGGGTTTTCTCTGTATTATTGTAGGGTCTTTACCTTACGATATAAAGCGCCTTTAGGCGACTTTTGTTGTGATTTGGCGCTATATAAATAAAATTGAATTGAATTGTAAATTGGTTCTAAGCAACACAGACTCATAAATTTCTAGAATCTCAGTTATCAGAAGTGGAGCACAAACTTTACAAATTATTTTTCAGATAATTCAAGTTGTGCTTAATCAGTTTATTATTTACTGAGTTAAACTCTCAAAGGGACAGACCACTAAATTAGCACAATAAAATGACAAAAATCATTCAATAAAAAGTTGCCCTCAAAAAATAATCGGCAATTATACTCCCTTGCAGAGATGTGTACTAATGGCACATTATACTAGATTTTCAGTGAGTACACAATTGAGCTGTGACTTTTTTTTTTTTTTTAACAGATTCAAGATAGAAATGAATGGTGCACCTTGTTTATTCATTTAATTACTTCACTGTTGATTTATCAGCTGGATCACCTTAAAGACCATTTGGTCTGATCTATTCTGGTCTATGATGAAGCCTAGCTGGAGTCCCAACTTGGGAGACAGAGGAATACGTAAAAATTAGACAGTGCTGATAAAACCAGTTCTATGTTTAAATAACCTACCACGTGCCAGCATGTTTAGGGGATGCGCAGCCACCACACTCTCTGCCTCCGTACCTGCGCCTGTCTAAATAAAGCAATACCCAAGTTTTAATGGACCACAGATGGAAAACACAGTTCAGGGGCTAATTCATTTTGTACGTGTGTTTTGAGGAGAGCAGTGCTCGCGTTGGCAGTAGAGGATGTAATTGTGGTGAAGAGATGGCTAGATGGAGGTCATTGTACTCTTTTCACATCCATGCAGCCATACAGTGTTCCTTTACTAGGTGTGGGATAAGACTCACAGATGCATGCACATGCAGCACACGTGGTGTCTGCCTCGGCACAACGCTCCTGTGTTCACACTTATTAAATGGTGTTGTATTGCTGTAACCTCCCCAGGCCTCTCCTTCCACTGGTGGAGGATATTGTCTGCTGCGTGTGTGTCTGTGTGACATGTGACAGCGACCCCACTCCCCCAGCCTCCCAAGGAAGAGACTGGATAATTGCTCGGCCTGACTCAGCAAAAAAAAAACCCCCAAAAAACAAACTGGTGGATGAGGAATAACAGAATGGGACAGCGAGCAGAGAGAGAGAGAGCTGCTAGCTGAACCTTTTACCATCATATTTCAGGAGGAAATAAGCACTTCACTGTATCAGTGTGCAATCTGTGACCAATTACTGTGTGTGCATAAATGGTAATGCCTCCGTGAGAAGAGATGGTGAAATAATGAGGAGCGCATGCTGTGAATCAAGCCTCTTCACCACTCATAAAGCAAGTTTCTCTGTCTTACTCAAGTATGTATTAGTGCTGAGAAAGAATAAAAGATGCTTTGCAGGTTTCTTTTCACTAATGTTGCTTTTTTATTCAGCCCGATGAATATCTCTTTGTTTTTTTTAAAAAAAAAACATGAAATCAGGTCAGAACTAATCAGACCAACTGGAGACATGGATAAAGGTTTTTTTTTTTTTCTCTTCGGTCTCTCTTCAGGAAAATGAACTTATCAGTAATGGATTAATTGAAATCGTGACCAAATAAACTAAAAAGTCTGAATTCAGAGGCGTGCGTCAGTGCCAAGTCAAAAATCACATGTAATGGAGTACAAAACTGATTAAAGTCTACATTAGAAGTGGAACCAAGAATGATCAGCGTGGTCTGAATGGAAGGCATTTGTAGGGTCTCATATGGATAACCCATAAAAGTAGCCACCAAACCAAACAAAAGACCTTTCCAGCTTCAGAACACATAAGAAATGCTGCTGAATATTGGTGATATAATAGATTTAATCAGTATGATGATGGTGGAAATTGTCACATGATTGATGGGTGTGTAGCCATCAGAAAAAGCATTTCTTCTTTTTCTGCACTTTCGCCTGTCTTGTGGGAGTGGACTAGGACACAGGACAAGTTCCTTATCATAACATGCCATTACACCTGTCCTTTGGTATGGGTTCCTTGACGCATGAGCTACAACGGTACTGGGCTCAGAGACCGTGCTGCTTTAGAGACCTACAGAGGCTGCGCAAGGAGGTTGTGTAAGTGGGAGTAGCAGTTGCAGTTTGCAGGTTTGTCAACCACGAGTTTGTGGTTTGTGTTCTGACCCTTGTGTTTTGCACTTTTTTTTTTGCTTTCTTTTTACTTTAACTAATACTACATGGTTAGGGGAGTGTTAGTCAAACTACTTGGTTAGGGTAATGGAATGATACTAGTTTGTGTTAAAATACTGTGCATCTGTGTTTGAACATGGATACATTTTGAAAATGTAAAGGTTTTGGCCATTGGTTTAAGTTCTTTAGCTCTTCACATGGACTCTTTATCTGCATACAAACAATGCCTCCTATTCATTGCCTGCTTGGATACAAAAATCTCATTCCTTGCATGTCCACATGTCTGCATGTTCACAGCGGATATCTGCTTATAGAGATTAGGATGACCTTGACTCTAATGTGTGAAAATGAAAGTAAATCTGGTTGTATGCTAGTTGCGTGGATGGCATGTGCTCAGTTTTTAGGAAACAAGAAGGAAGCAAAAAACTCATCAGTAGTGAGCTATTGTCAACAGATTTGAGATGCCATGTGTTAACTATGGTAACCGCAGTCTGTGTTAACTGGATGTAAAAATAATCTGGACGGTTCTGGATCAAATCTTTGAATACACACCTGTCATCCCTCTCCTATAGTTCTTGTTTTGCCCTTGTCTCTCTGTGCTTTGTCCTTTTTTTCCCCTTCTCTTCTCTTTACAATATAAAGCACCTGGAGGCAACTGTTGTTGTGAATTGCTGCTATATAAATAAAACCAAATTAAAATTTAAGCTTTGAAAATACTGTATCAAACACAGTGTAGATTTTTTCTTTTTCACAGTAAACTCTTAAACTCTTGATAGGAGGTAATTTCTCCTGATGTTTGTCTTTGTAGCAGTTTTAAAAAGTAAGTAGAAAAGTTGGACTTTTTGACCACTGATAGTGCTGTGGTGCAATGTTTTTATCTGTTAACTTTATTTATAAGAAGTCTCCAGATTATTTACAGTTTTTATATACTTGATTCTGAAACAAGATTATAGGAACAGGTGATCTATTGCGTGTTTGAGACCAAAAATTATTTACCATACTTAGCTCTGCATAGCAGTGCTTTTACATTTTACTTTTTACATAGCATGGGATATGTTTCAAATTAAACTAAGCACATACATCCACAGTAAATCGGTTTTGACACACAAATTTTGGACAATTTCAGAAGAATCAGGTCGGAATATTTTCCTCAGCTGTTCATTCTCGCATGTAGAACACAACAGGAAACAGTCTGCCTCAAACATTTGCACTTCTGGAAATATTCTTTTTGGTCTAGGTGAAGTAGCTGGAGGAGGCAGGACACATGTGGCAACCCCAGGGTTGGAAATATGAAGCCCAACAAAAACTGCAGTTTCTCTAGTGGCCACTTGAGGCTGGCTCCAGAAGTGAGTCAGTCCCCATACACTCCCAAAACATTCAATTTTACAGCTTAAAGTTAGTGTGTTGCGCTAACACAGGCAGCTGTAGCAGATTTGTGTCTGCTAGGCCTCACCTCTGCTAATACGAGTCACTGAACTGGACTCGACGGTGTTTGTGCTGTTGGTATTTTTGGAGAATTTTTACCGGAATTATCTGCTGTGTGGTACAGCCCATCTATTAGCCTGTTATTTGGGATATCTGTGTTCACCAAACTTGCTAGCATTAGATTAGCACTCTATCCTTTGGTTCAAATATAGTCACTTCTGGCAACATGGTAGCAGCCAAACAGTCAGAGTTCAGTAAAGAGAGGATGTCACAGTGGCCACATCCATCTTTTATATACAGTCTACTGCCTACTTTACCTGTAAATGCACCGGGTTTTTTCACAAGGGCATTAATTCCACATCACACAGATTAGAAGGCAGGCAGGTTAAGGGATGCCTAATGTCTGAACTGACTGCATTGGACATTTGCGTTATCACTGGCATCTGTTGGATGATTTCTAGAAAAGTTCAGTGCTGGAGTCCTTGTTATTTGCTACAACATCCATTTATTGATTTAGCTCAATCCCACTTCAGATGTGGCTAAGCCCTTATATTCAAAAGTTTAATTCACTACAATACTAGACATATACATGTAGTAATTAGAGAAAATAGAACTCTATTTTTCTCTTTTTCAGAATTGTTCCTATAGTGACCAGTGTGGAAGTCGGGGACAGGCAGTACATCAGCTCAGCCTGGAATCAGACATTTAAATACATTCTGACTGCTTGAATAACATGAGGTGTATTTGAATGATTTTACCTTGGAACTTTCTGTTGTGGAGGCTATTAACATAGGAAGATGAATGAAGCACCCGTGAGTCTGTTTAGATATTAAATGCTTTAGTCACACTTGCACACTTGTAAAGAATAAGTATTGTGCCATATGGTCCTTGAAGTAAAATAGCAATATTAAAATAAGCAGAGTACAAGAAATGTCACCCCTGATGGTGAATAATTCTCTTTGGGCCATATGGGTTACAACATTAAAACATGGCTAAACATTATAAAGTGGAACAATGTTTGCTTTGAGGATTATGGGAAAAGCCTTTTATAAAAACCTGTGTGTGTGTGTGTGTGTGTGTGCGCGCGCACGTGCACGCATGTTGGAAGCAGTTGAAACAGATGCCGTTGAGTGGTCCAACAGATGAATGAGTGAAAGGAACTGCCTAGGCTGGGATAAAACATTCAACTTGTACAGCAACAGGACCCCCTGCTGATGCGCACATACAAACACAATTACACACACACAGACAGGTTTTGTGTGATAATGCGGACAATCGCACTTCAGTAAAAGCTTGCATCTTTATTACAACCTCACTGGTTTGCTTTTGTGAATATATGGAAGCTTTCCTCCATAAACCTTGCATACTCGCAAACACATGCATGTAGCTGGCCTGTGGTGGAAGAGCTGTAAGAATGAAGTGAAAGAGGAAGAAAGGCGACACACGGGGAAAACACGAGAGTCCAAGGCAGCTGCAGGATTGTGGCTGTATGCCCTGTGTGTGTTCTCCTGAGGGCTGGCACTGACACTATGAAGCCTGCTGTCCTGGCTCGAGTGGCCTGGGCCTGCCTGGTGACAGAGAGACACACAGGGAGGAGGGGTGCCCAGGGTGCAGAAGAGTCGCCCAGTAGTCAGAGTTGATTGTTGTGTGACTAATGTCTCTCTCCAGCATCCATCTGCTACTGGGCCCCTTTCATGGCTCACATGTCCTGAGTCTAACTCTAGTTCTTGTTCTTTAGCTTCTTCTCTTCTCTTCTCTTCTCTTCATCAAAACCTTTATTTATTAGCATTATACATTCATGCACACAATAACAAACCACTGGATTCACTGAGTTATAGTGCTTGGATTTTGGAAAATTAAGGATCTCAAATAGATTATTGCATTGTCCTGACAAATATAGTATTTTTCTCCGCAATATCTAAGCACGTTTATATTTACAATGGGCATCACTGATAATGAAAGCAAAGTGATAAATCCAGAAGTTTTAGTAATGTGGTTTGGCCACCACACCAGAATCACTGCACAGCCCACCGCAGGGAATTTAACAGTGTTTGTCGTGACAAACCTGCAAAGAATTATCACCTCAATCTGTAGCTTTCCTCAGCTTCACAGAGCTTTACACCAAGTTCGAGCTGATCATTTTGCTGTCCAGCCCACTGTGTTCATGATGCCATTTATGGCTGCAGAAAGAAAGCTGTTTGGGGGAAATGGAGGAGCATTGAGTGACTAAGAACCAGTTTACAGAATCAAAACCAGTGAACCTTTCATGTATCTCTGTTGTCCTGGGCTCTGAGATTAAATTATTATCTCAATACAAATGCTAAGTTTAATCAATGCCTCCCTTAAAAGAATTACTTTTTACTTTGTCTGTGCTGGATGATGGTGGTGTTATTTATATACATTAATCTTCGCAATGATTACACCCTACGTTGTCTTACATGGAGCTTTGAGATCCACCACAAACCTTAAAGGCCTTATTCACCACTGCACATTCTATGCTTGGCTTTTAATGGTCTGCTTTGTCCTGTAGACTCAAACACTGGCATATTCTTATTGACGAGGCTTTTCTTTGTCTGCTCCCATCCTACTTACTGCATGCTACTACAGTACATCCTTCAGAAAAGTATGGGATGTTATTGTCTTCACTTACTTACTGAATTTGAAAACAGGGCTTTCTGATTTGCAGCTCCCTCTGCTTGGAATCAGCTGCAAAATGAAGCAAATCTCACAGAGCTGGTCTCAGTTAATAATATAAGGTCATTTTTAGTGACTTGGAGACCGTCGCTTCAGTCTGCAAATGATATGTCTGAACATTCCTGCCCCTGTTATGTATGTTAACAGTGCAATGTTAGCTTTGTTATTCTACCTGGTGGTTAGTAGGTTTACATGTACCACATGATCCCTACAGACAGGGACATAGTTTGCATAATTTTCCCCAGCATGCCACCACAGTAGATGAAGCGATCTCATAATGTGGTTGAAGTGCAGCGTTGAGCTTTAGTTCAAGGAGCTTAAAAAAAAGTATTAACCAGTGAGGAAACACAGCTGTTTTTATACACAAACCCTTTCCTAACACCCAGCTAAGTAAAGAACACTTTCCAGGTGGTAGCGTATCATTATCCAAGTCCACCAAAAAGAGGAAACTAAGCAAGAGCAAATACAGTGGATTCACCACAATGTGCAAACCAGTGGATAGTCTCCTGAACATAAAGGCCAGATTAGATTCAGTGAAACCGAGATCACAATGACAGGAGGACGAAGGTATAGAAAAGGCTCGGAATGGCTGATGATCTGAAGCATTTGTTTTTTGTTTTCACCAGCAGTTACCAGAATAATGTGGTTCAACACCTTGAATTAAAGAAGTATTTCAACCACATTTGTGAATTATGAAGCAAAAATTATGAAGATTGTGTCAGTGCCCAAACATTTCCAGACCTAACTGTATGTAAGGACTAGTTTGTGTGGAAAACTACATTTAATGTAGTGATGAGTAAATCTCCACTCCTGTTATAATTGAAACTTTTTATTTATGTATTTATTTACTACTTTTATTTAACCAGGAAGCCCCATTGAGATCAAATTTCTTTCACAAGGGAGACCTGGCCAATCTCATGTCTTTTGAACCTATATGATATTGTAGCCAATAAACAGCTGGTAGATCCAGCTCTTAAGATGTCTTCTGTGTTGATGATTGTACCATAATGCAGTAATTCATGTAAAATCAGAACCACAGTCTGTCTTCCTGTAATGTTAAAGATTATGAATTTAAGCTTTCAGCAGTATTTTAAGTGTATTTTACTTGAATGGGTAGTTACACTATGAACTTCAACACAGTGAAGTTTCATAGACCCCGTGTGCAGACAAGTGAAATATAGTACTGGTATCTATTCAGGCTGAACTTGGCATTTCAAACCTGTTGCACCATGATAAAAGTAGTACTGTTAAGTGTTTAAATGCAATAGAGGTTATAACTGTAGCCGTGAGAATCAAAAGGCCTTTGAATTTAAGCGTAGGCGGTCCATTGTCATCATTTCAGCATAGGGTCTTAAAGAGGTCAAATGCTTTCTGAAGAGCTCTCAAGTAAAATGCAGAAATATTTTCAGATGAAGAAGAAATTCTACATTTCTGTAACATTTCTTAAACCTACTGACTTGAGAGCGTCATCTCCATTCTTCTTTTTTCTTTTCCCCGAGTGAACTTTTGAATACAGGAATGCTTTTACGCTGAAATGGAATATTATTTAAGCTTTCTTTTTTGACCAAGGTTATGGGGGAACAAAGAGCTCACTGACTACACGGAGGTAATAGACTGATAAATTTTATTTGGGTTTCAGAATGGGGCGAAACAGTGGCTGGGTCTTTTGATTTTTCAAGAAAATATTGCAGTCTGGCCACTGGAAGTTGTAAGTCCTCTGCTGACCAGTTCACCTGTGGAGTCCTTCAGGTCTCTGTTCTTGGCCTGCTATTCTCTATTTATACCACGTATCAGATTGATCAAACAAATCTCAGAAAGGTCCATTTTTATCTGGGTGACTAAAGCCACACATATGAAACAATTTGCTCTTTGCACATCACCTCAGCGCTCACAGTTGGTTCACTAGTGGACACCTGAGTGTGTAGGTGATCTACTGATGTGCAGTGTCATATGTCAGTGATTTTCTTCACTCCTGTTGGTAGTTGCTTCAACTGCTCGCCCAAGAGCTGATATAAATTTAACCTGATACCCACTTTGCGTTGCTAATGGTTGTTTCAACTGTTGTCGCTACGGGTTGCTAAACTTCTCTGAGATTCCACGATCTGTGGTCACCACATTGCTGCTTGTCTCTTCCTGTGTGTATGCCCCTTTAGAGTTCCTTTCTTTAAAGAACTAACTTTTCTTTTTTTTTTTAAATTTCAGTTAGAACCTGATTAGTTGACAGTTGTAGTCCTCCTTTTTTAAAACCCAGTGTAGAAATCTAGGCGTTATCTTGAATAAGAAAGTTAACTTTGACTGTCATGTAATAACTGTTCAATCTTGTTTCCTTTTCTTTCGCAATGTTGCAAAATATAGTTTTTACCCCTCGGCCGTAAAAGGTTGATGGAGTATTGTCGTCACCTCGCTGGGATTTTCTGAAAAGCTTGTGAATGCAATAACTCAAGAAGGAAGTCACCTAGGATTCTCAAATTCATACCATAGGTGCATCTGTTAGGAGGCCGAGGGGTAGCACTGGCGGCCGCCAGTATTTTTTAATCTGCAAAGAACTCAGCCATTCCCGCTTTTTCTACATCTTATTAAGTCATTGTAAGTTGCTGTATTGCTACTCAGTGTGGCATATCCAAACCTTAACTGGTACATAATGTTTACTTAACAGTTACAAAAACCAGTAAAATAATCCACATAAGGGACTCGCCTAAATGTGCTTTACTACTTATATCCTACATAGTACCTACATTCTTGTTAAGAAAATACTAACATCTTGCCCTGAATTGGATAAGCCGAGGAAGATGGATGAATGGAAAATACTAACAGCTCCTCGAAGCTGAATTGATTTATATACATGTATTTATTTTTAGTTGTTTAGTTTTAAACATAGGGTAATTTTACCTGAAAATGTAACCTTATCATATAATGCTAATAAAATTTAGAATGAAAGTCCGCTAGTCACTCTTCTCATAAGTCTGTTTCAGTCTTTAGCCATTTCTTAGAAAAACCAGTGTCTTCGCTGTTCCCTTGTGTTTGGTGCTATGCTGTAGGTTCACAGCTGTGTGATGTGGCTAGAAACGACCTTAATCAGTGGGAGAAATCACAACAACAGCTAAAAGACACTCAAATAGTGAACCCTTTTCAAATCACAAAGTCATTTTATCCTCTATTTATTCTAAAATCTTGTTCAGTGATGCTTTAAACCTTGATTTAATAAGTTGCCAATGTCAGTGACTTACTCTGATAGGCTTTAAAAGGCCCTTTACAATAAAAATAAATAAATAAATAAAATAATTTTTTGGCTCTACTGTCATATTATCCTATCACCCTCATTTGTCTACCAAATAGAAGTAGCATATTTAGTCTTTTTTTTTTGTGAAAGGTTAAATGTTGACAACAAACTGACAAGAAGTGGGTTACAGCCGTGTGCTTTGAACATTTTAAAAATGTGCCATTGACGTTTCAGTGGAATCATTGTAACATGAAACAAGATGATCATAGCTTTTGTAACCTGTGAAGGGTAACTGACTTCAGTGGGAAAATTCGAATTCTCACAAAGACAGAAGACTTGCAACAGATCTTGCTGCTGCTGCTGCTGCTCATTCGTACAGGCTGCTGGATGAATGAATCTTTGTTTGAATGGTGAAAACTGCTGGAGAGAGGCGGGAGGGAAGAAAGCCATGGTGGGAAGTTGGAGAGGAAACGGAAATGAGGGTGAACAGAATAAGCATGGAGAGAGAACCTGGGGACAGACTCTAGTACAACCAGCGGATCCCTTTCATTACACATATCTGTAATTCTACGCCAGCGGATGTTTTCTTGTGGATTCGCAGCGTTTTTCCCCCAGGTGTTAAAAAGCCTCGAGCCGAACGCTGGTGTGCAGATGGGGTTAAAATGTGTCCAAAATGTTGCCTGCTGCTTTACATGCTTCAGTTGCATGTGCGCGTACTGTCAAATATAATTGTGTTAAATTTAGACACACACACACACATATCTACTTCACACTGCAGGCTTATTCAGGCTATAGCAGGGGACAGTGCATGGGAAGTGTGAACAGTAGAAGACCAGACAAAATGACATGTGTTCGCCCAAGGGGCTGGCACAGTAATTGTGTGTGTGTGTGTGTGTGTGTGTGTGTTTCTGTGCGTGTGTGTGTGTGTGTGTGCGTGCATATGGTGGTGGTGTTTGAGTGTGGTGTGTGTACTGCGCCAACCCTGCTGTTTACCATGGGGGATTTTAGAAGAATTGTAGGCAGCTGGCAAGCCCCTTCAGTTTCTCTTTTTTTCTCCCTGAATCTGCTAGTAGCTGTGTGTAGTAGTAGCCTGCCCCTCATACGCTTGCACCCCTTACGTGCATGGATTTGATGTACCACAACGGTTTTTAACAAAATTGGCAATTTCCTTCATGAAAAGAAGCAATACTTTGCCTCTTGCAGCTGGGATACAGGCTTGCTACATGTTGATCAGAACTTAAAGCTACATTAAAAAATATTTTCCTGGTTTAAAAAAAAAAAAAAAAAAATACTGACTTAATATCAGTGTGAATCACAAAGCAGGCTGCAGAGAGAGAAGAATGGCACCCCTCCATTATGTTTGTCCCATTTTCTGAAATGAAATTCTGGGTTGTGGTGATCACACCTGCACAATGCAAGTTGAAAACCAAAATTTAGAAGTGAAATCCGTATTTGTCTCCTGACCATCGCTGAGAAGCTTATTGGACAGAAGACACTGGATGATCAATTGATCTTTTCCTCAGGGTTTCAGGATGTAATTACATCAAAACTTTGACTTTAGCTTTTTTTTGTTCTTGTTCTTTTTTGTCAGTTTTTAAAAAATAGACTGGTGACAAAAGATGGGCACAGACACGGTGACTCTGGTAAGTGAAGTCTCGTTCTGAAGCCTCGAGCTGATTGTTTTGGCTGTCGCCATCTTGGTGTTTTCAAACCGGACATGACAAGTGAGAGGTGGCTCTGACTGTGGAACAGAACTTAATGTTTCATTCAAGCATGTGATCACACTAAACACTTTCCTGATCACTTTCACAGAGTAAGGGGTCAGAGGGCTATTTTCCCATAGACTTCTATATAATCATGAGTCTTTTTGCAGCCAGAGGAGTCGGCCCCTGCTGGTTATTAAAAAGCCCTCCATGTTGGCTTCAGTTTTTAGACCCTAAAGCTGCGTCCATCTTTTACACAGCCAGTGGTTATAAGTTGACAACATACTGTATCAAACAGTAAAATTATATGCATTTTGAATTTCAAAGCTTTTTTCAATAGCATGCCACTTTGTCTTGTACATGAACTTGTGTTGCTGCAATAAAATTCTTGAATTTGCACATATGGCAAGAATTTCAGTTTAAAACAACTTTTAATAATAATGACTAATACAATTCTTCTCTTTGTTATTTTTCTTTTTTTTTTCTGTAGAGTTCCTGCTGGATTTTGGAGCAGCTCGCTGACTTTTCTACAGTTCACTAGTCCCTTATATTTTTATTACTGGTAGTTACCATTTGGAGCTACCATCAGTTCCTACTTGCCCACAGCTGGCTGTCGTTACTGGGAGATAATTATTACCATTATAGTTCATTTTAGCTTCAGTTTATCACTGGGCTTTTAATTACTTTATCTACTTGGCATCAAGGCATTTTGCACTGAGTGCACATCAGCTAGTTAACGTTAGCTGCCAGTATGGAGCGCAGTAGCTGGAGTGGCAGTGAGAGTCCAGGGGAGGACATGGACAGACTGAGTGATTCTGGAGGGGACAAGACCATGGATGGGGATCCCGAGGGAGTTTGGAGCCCTGACATTGAGCAGAGCTTCCAGGAGGCCCTGGCCATCTATCCGCCCTGTGGAAGGAGGAAGATCATACTGTCGGATGAAGGAAAGATGTACGGTGAGTGATGGTTAATCAGGGGTGGGTGTAAACCACTCTGCGTTACTCACACTTTATTCTATGGAATGTAAGAACGTATTATAAAAAAAAACCCTTTTTCTCATATCTAGACAGATAAACATTAAAAATGGTCAGTATTATTCCTCGCTTAATAACTGTTACTAAGATTGTACTAAGCCGTTACTATGGATTGACAATTACAGGACCAGTTGTGAAAGTGTGATGCAGCCTGTGTGCTTCGTTTTGGATTATACGCAAGGAGGAGGATTGCATTGCAGGACAGCAGAGGTCACTTGTTTGTGCAGTTCTATAGTGATGGGCCATATTTAATAAGTGTGAATAATTTTGATAGTTCGTCACTAATTCACACAATATATTGTGGTAGAATGTGATATAAACACGCTGAACGATTGGCTGAGCTGCTGAAATGTTCGCCGTGTTGTGTCAGACGGTGAGAATAACGACATAGACTAGGCTGTGGTGGGGGGTTGTCTCACAGGGCATCAAGTGTCTGAGATGCAGGGAAAAAAAGAGCTGTAAAAGAGAGGAAATGGAAGCAGGCTATAGGTGCACAGAGTGTGAGCGTGACACTAAGAGAGAGAGTATATATATATATAAATATATATATATATTTGTATGTGGTTGTGTGTGTGTGTGTGTGTGTGTGAGAACTAATAGAGTGATGAACAGATGGTTCTCTGGCTGCCACCAGCTGCACCCCCCTTCCTCTCCCTTTCACGCTGTTGTTTTTCTTTTTTTTCCCCTCTCTTTCTCCCTATATGTAAGGTGCACTCTAGTGAATACTAGAGTTTTGGCAATCGAGAGAAAATCAAATTAGTATCTCAAATATGAGATAATTATTTTCTTTACCATGTCTACTAAAGTCCCACACACATTAGAAGGCTAAACATGGACCCGGAAAGAGTTTGACCATATTTGTTTGTCCCAGTAGCATTAGTGAGGTCATGAGTGACCTGGCTTACAGTCTGTGTACCAATGTATCTCTAGGGTGTTTGGTTAGGTTAGGGTCAGGGCTCTGTGCAGGAAGACCACCTTTTAAAACAGCACCAAGTTATACTTTTAAATGAACTATATAACAGATTGTGAAGTGAATTGCCCCAACATCACAGTTCCCTTCACCTATACGGGCATTTTGGCATCTTTTAGCTAATCATTTTGATTTTGCATCCTTCAGCTGTAACTACCCTTTTCTTTACAATGGGAAGTTGTTCTCAGCCTGAAAGAAAAACCTTACGTTACACTATGCTATTGTAATCTATGTGGAATATAGCCTACCACAATTGGTTGTGACTTATGTCTTAAAAGAGCTTAAAAATACAAAATTTTTGGGTGCTAGTGTAGCTCACTGGTTGAGCAGGTGATCCGTATGCCAAAAGGCTACTGCAGAGGCCTGGGTTTGAGTCCCCCCTGGGCCATTTCCTGTGTGTTGTTCCCCCTGCTCTCTCTCTACCCCCCTTTCCTGCCTATTTTACTGTCCTGCTCAAAATAAAGGTAAAAATCAGCAAAGATAGACAGAGAGAGAAATTTTCTGATGTGTACATCCAGCCATGTGTATTCTAGTGAAGGACTATGGAACAAAAATAATCTCTCCACATTATTTGGCTGGACTGTGATACATAATGTAAACCAGCCTACAGAAGTGTTGCCAGCTTTCAATGGAAAGTAGCTAAACCCTGATCAAATGACATCCACTAATTAGCATATCCATAATGTCTTTGCATCATATTTATCATTTATGTCTATGTCAGCTGTCACGAGGTCAACTGAATGTGCAGCTGCCACTCACTGAATAGAGTAGAAATGGAGAGAGGTGTCCCTGTAACTGGGAAAGTAAGACCTTGTGGCTATGGGGTAGTACTGACAACCCGAACCCAAAATGCTATGGACGTCCACAGATCGCAAACAGTAGCGTATTCTTGTTGCATTGAACCGCAAAAGACCTGAAATGTTGACATGCAGAAGTCACACTGATGCTAAACCTCATGTTCAGGCTCCTTTGTGTTCCTATCAGTTGCCAGTCAGTCAGCCTCATTCTGTTCTTTGCCTTGGTGGCATGTTCAGTGCTGTTTGTTTACCTTGTTGACTCTGTGTTCAGGTTGTTGACACGTTTATCATGGTGACCTAATCGAGTTAGACGCTGTCTGTTTTCAGAGGCAGAGCAGGAAAGGCAAAATGGCAAGAAGGGATGAGCAGCATTTGGCTACAGAGACCAGGGGTTTTAATCGTTACCTACAACCACCGTGCTAACCAGAATTGTGAAACAGTAGTAAACAGTAGTTTTTAATTTTTAGCTCATGGAGCTCACAGAATAGAATAGGCTCTTATTTTAATTCATTCACATTGTTTCATTTGACTCTTGAGCACATGAGGCTTTGCTGATTTTGTTTTTTTTTTAATGATTTTTATGTTTTCTTCTGCTTATACAGCAGCAACAGACACGCTTAGTTATTAAAGCCAAACTCCAGTATCATTAAAGGTAGTTTTGATTTCTTTGACATTACATTAAGGCACAATGAGTGATAGGTAACTAGTCTTACAGTACAGAGGAGAAACAAGTAATACCTGATATGCAAGGGACTTCTGTGGTTCTAGAAACACCCCCCACTGGGTACAGGGAAATGGAAAAGAAGAAGAAACAGGTACAAAAAGTGCCGGGGTAAACTTAGTGGGTGAGAAGCTTAGAAACATCATAATGTGGGTGCATATAAAAGGGAATGAGAATGAGAAGGTGAATAATGGCTCTATTATCGTTGACAAAGATACATCAGAAGTACAATGTAATGGCTGGTGGCTTTGTCTCCTACATATCATATAGATCTACTGACTAATAAAAAAGTTGGTGTTAAATCTTCTGTCTCTTAAGCAGTGGGCATGCTGAAACCAGGTATGTCACAGGGGGCTTTAACATATTGAGAATGGAGATATATATATATATACATACACACACAAACACACACAAACTGTGTGTGTGTGTTTGTGTGTGTATATATATATTTATATATATATATGTATATATATATATATGTGTGTGTGTGTGTGTGTTTGTGTGTGTGTATATATATATATATATATATATGTATATATATATATATGTGTGTGTGTGTGTGTGTTTGTGTGTGTGTATATATATATATATATATGTATATATATATGCAGTTTAATGTCTCATTGCACCCTGAAATGAAAGCATAGTAAAAATAAACAATTGGAGTTAAAAAAGAAATCATGGAATCAATTTATAGCCCAAAATGTATTCTAAACTTTTGACCCATCAAAGTCGCCACCTTTGGCAGATATAACAGCTGAACACACTCGTGGCATTCTTTCTATAATAGAAATC
>VUQS01061281.1:12562-25627 GCA_015108495.1 Heterochromis multidens
AAATATAAAAAAAAATTTTTTTTTTAAAAAAAAAAAAAATTTAAAAAAAAAAAAAAAAAAAAACATAGGGCATAGCTTTATTGAAGCTAGACAATGCCAAACTATATAATGCATTTATTATTTAACAGCTTAGCCCTGTAATAAAAGAGTCCAGGTGCTAAACTAGCCTGATGACTATAACTGTAAAACACAGTAAATATATATTACAGAGCTCCATTTTATATTTGTAACCTATTCAAAAAAGGTAACTGTAATTCACCCACACAAAAACACAAATATTAAACTGTAAACAAAGTTTTATTTCACAATACCTTCTCTTCTTTAAAAACAATTACACACAAATACAAAAATACAATCTTCTTTATAATTCATGTGCTCTCAACAATATGTACAATCAGTAAAAGTTTGTTGTTACACTTTTCTGAAAAATATTACACAGAAGCTATTTTAAAACTACAAAACTAGAACGATAACCATCAGAATACAGTCGCTAGAAAATATGGCACAATGTGTTTTTTTTTTTTTTTAAAACTACAAGGAAAGGACTGGAAACAATCATCTGGCATCAAGAGAAGAAAACTTAAGAGTTTGTCACCTGAGTTTAGATATGTTAGCAGCAAAATGTTGTTTGGCCTTGCGCAAGACTAAATGAAGAGCCTTATGTTGCAGAAGCAGCTGCTGACACAAAACTGAGTAATTGCTGCAGAAATCACAGTGAAAGTTCTTTAAACTACTCAGTGACAATATTAAACCATTATTTTAAACATCTGCAAATTTTTCACACTCACATCATACTGACGGCAACACTACAACCAAGAGGAAAACGCTCTCTTCCTTCTGAGCACTGGGCTTAATGATAAATGATCAGATTACATGACAAAATAGCATCAAATTGTTAAACTGTGTGTCAAAATATTTTTGTCATATTACTTAAAATCCCGGAGAGAAACCTCCAAGCAGCAAGCAGACAGCATGCCATCACGATTGAATTAAAGTGTTATAAAATACTTTTTATTTATTTATTTATTTATTAAATGATTAACAACTTATTTGACATGGAGCCTGCCAAACACAGGGATTTTTAATCTTTAAAAGATAAAAAAGGCAAATGTACACTATAAAACAATTAAATATAAAATATGCACACAATCTGGCTTTACAAAATGCAGAGTTTCACACCATAAACACAGAAGAAAAACTCGAAAGGGAGACCGGGTCGGTATAAAAAACTGAGACGTAAAACTGATGGGGACAGTGTGTCATACTGTACAAACTGTAATACTTGTATTGTGGCATTGTAGAAGTGGAAAGTGAGAGATAAAGAGAGTGTTGTCCTCCAGAGCAGCTTCAGTCTGAACACAATAAACAGATTGTTTCACTTCAAAGAGACCAACACAAGACCTGGCTTTGGCTCACTGAACCTGAGAGATACAGAGATGAGAAAAGGTGGGTGAAGATGAACATGTCTAGCATGCATGTCAGTGTGTGTGTGTGTGGGCGCGTGTGCATACCTGTAATGTTTGTTAGTGAGGTAGTCTATAACGGCGGGGCGGATGCGGGCCACGCCCCCCTGGCTGTGGTTCCCTCTTCCTGTGATGACAGAGAGCTGAGGTCGGCACAGACCCTGCTCACATTCTACACAGAAAGAGGCCAAAGAAGAACAAAACACACAGAAAGAAGACAGTTTACAGCAGTAATAATGAGCACAAACTCTGAAGGGGGCAGGGAATAACTTCACTTTACAACAAGCTGCAAGCTTGGTGTCCGGCTGGGTAATACTGTACACCACGTACCAGTGCTGTCCATGGTTGGAGCCTGGACTTGAAGGCATACTCCCATCAATTTTACACATTTAGTTCAGAATATCTCAACTTCTTTTTTCTTTGGTACAAACCAAGTAAACTGTAGTGTACAGGTGTGAAGTCTTTTTCAAAGTGAAAGCCTTTTTCAGACATTGAATATGTAACTTTGCCTGTCTTTTTAAACATGGCAGCCACAATACTTGTGTGATCTTTGGCACCTGGTGACTGAGAGGGCGCAAAGAGCAACAGAGCAAGAGAAAGACAGACATGAGATGAGGGGCTGTGATAATATATGTACGTATTACGGTGATTGTAGTGAGCGGTAATGTGTTTCTCCTTGTGCTGCTGCAGCTTTTACACTTTTCTGATGACATTTAATTCAGACTTGGGCTGTGTTGAAATGCTATTCTGTCCAATCTAATGAGGTCAATGTGGGGACTTTACCTAAAAGCCCCCATAGGGTGTTATTCTGACATGACTGACGTGTTCAATTGCCACAGATTAGCATTAAAGCATTCGTGAAAAGGGCATCTGTAAGAAGCTACAGCATACTGAATACATCAAATATTTTTAAGCACCTTTGGTTTTGTCCTGTAAGACCTGAGACAGATGTTCCAGGGCCTCGTTTACATGCAACCCATGGAGGTCCAGGATGTTGCTGGGCAGCAGCGATGAGTTGACCCTCTCAAAAATCTGAACTGCTGCACGGTGATTTGCCTCACGCATACGCTGGCCATGCAGGTGTCCCTGAAAAACAGAAACAAAGAAAAAATTTAAATAAAAAGCACAGATACAAATCAATTTACTATAATAAATGGCAGTGACATGCTACAAATTCAAAAACATAATACTGGTAAAGACATCACTTCTACTGTTCAAAATTTCTCCCCAAGAAGTGAGGCTAAAACTATAATATAAACAAGACAACTTAATATAATACTTATAACTGAACTAAAAACTAAAATGCTTCATGGCTGAAAATACAAATTGAAACCGTCTCTGTCGCAGTCACTCACCTGCTGTGCGTAAAATGAGGCCACTTCTTTGCGTCCCTGCTTGTAGGCCTCTGCAGCCTTAGCAAAACTCTCGAGCTGTCGTCTCCTCTGTAGTCTGGCCTCAGTCCTGAAGTCTTCATACTCTGGATCTTCTGTATCCTGATAATTGAGTACAGCTGGTTCCACTGGCTTCTGCTTCTGACAAATTAAAAGAGAAGTGGTAAAGACAGACTTATTGGGGTGTGGAAAAGTAAAGCTAACTTACTTTCAACTAAAGAAATTGGAACAAATGTGATTTTGCATTAGTAACAAACAAAGATACAATTTAAAATTGGTTCTCTGCTAATGTTTCTGTTATGTGTAGACACAACACTGGTTCATCCTTCGAGTTAGGTTCATCCTTCGAGTTAGGTGCCTTTTTTGTGCTTGAATGATTCATAGATCATTGTTAAGTGGATTAACAAACAAAAAAGCATGCAAATGGTCAGGTACAAGGACTGGACTGAAAATTAGTGAAAAAGCAGCCAATGTCCAAAGAAAAACTTTGAAAGACCACTTTAAAAATAGCAAGGAATTCTGGCTCCTTTGAAGCAAAATATAAAGAAGTGAGAGGTGGCTTAAGACTTTTGCACAGTACTGTATATCACAGTATAATTTGCCTGTATTGTGAAACAATAATTGTGACGATGTTGCAGTGAAAAAAGGTTGAGACAGTCATTAAACATGTGACTACACAGTTCTTATTTTTACACATGTGAAACAGGTATAATATATACTGTATACGTGTTCAGTTGTCCTTTGCTTTCCTTCTGCCTGTGTTGTGAATACCTTTTCCCTCTCCTTGCTGGCTGCTCTGTGGTGGTCAGACCGAGGAGCTTCTGGAGCAACTACAGTCTTTACAGGCTCCTCGTTCAGTAGAGAGTGAAGAAACAGCTCTGTCTCTGTGAGACTGTAACTAAACAAAGATAAACACACATACAAGTTAGTGCACTGATCTATACTTTTGGCTAACAGATCAACCTATTTAATTTTTTTGTTTAGATGTCTATAAAAACTTTCACAGAACAAGTGAGTTCAATGTTAAAGTTGTTCTCTCACTTGTGGTCCCTGAAGATGTCCTGCAGAAAATGCCTGTCAATGGTGGGGAAGAGGGCGTACAGCTGCTTCTCTTTCAAAAGTGTGGCTCCATTACGCTGGTCAAGGTCTGCACGACTTTGTCTGGTCTAAAAGAGAGTGATATCCTTATCTTAAAGTCCATCCATCAAAGTAAAATAAGATGCTTATGTGAAATCTACAAAATCTGCAGTTACAATAGGCGCGTGCGTTACCTTCTCGACGTTGTTCTGCAAAGCCTGTTCCTCTTTCATAATCTCTCTAAGAGAGACAAGTGGACGGGACGCATTCCAGTGGTCCATGAACGGCATTGAACCGCAAGCCTCTGGGTGGCTGCCCAGTGACATGTAGCCATCCATGCTGATCAAGAAGTTTGCTGACTGCGTCTGGTCCCGCGCCCCAGGTTTGCCCGCCTGTGAATCACCCCAGTGTACTGAACCTAACAATACAAAAAACTGTGTTAAGTCTGTGCATGTGCTATATGTTACTGCATATGCACTGACATGCCTGTGTACTGTATTCAAGACAGTATTATTGATATCCTGAACAAATGCTTTCTGAATGTCATTTAAGAGTATTTTGTGTGCTTTAACCTGTTAAACCCCAACGCCCCCAGTACCAGGGGCAAGAGGTGGAACATCTGGTTTCACGGGCTGTGCCGCCGGGTCTGTTATTTAAATATAGACGTGTGTGGTATCAACAGAAACATCAGCATCTCAGCTAAAAGCTCACCAAACCATTTCAGTGACCACCAAACACAGTTAAAAAAAAAAAAAACAATTAAAGAGCAGGTAAACAGATTCCTCAAAAAAGATGTTAACACAAAGTGTCCCCCTTTCACCCGACGGCATGTACACGGACAAGCAACGTCTTTGTTGAAAGCACAGTTCTCACAGATTCCAAAACTGCAAGTTTCATCCGACCAAAATTACACGTCATGTTTGAAAAGCATTGTCATGAATTCTGTCCTACCTTTGCTGTCTTGCTTCCACTGAAATAAAACCGTATTTCCTGCACAGCTCCATCTCCCAGTGTGCTTTAAGAGCAGTTTCCCATCAAAAATCGCTATTTTCTGCCTTATTCGCTTGTTTATTACGCATCAGTCTCCCGTTGTGTACAGTGTTGTCGTTCGCTTTTTTTTCTTTTTTTTGCAAAAATGACCTCAGACAAGAGAGCCTAATTTCTGCTATTCAATACCGAAGACATTTCAACTCTCACAGATGGTGCCAAATTGCAAAACACTTAGCTATGTCTCTAATCAAAACTCTGTAACTTTGCTATTTCACTTCAGCACCATCAATCTTTGCACAGGTAATGTCCACATGTTAAGTCATGGTTTTCTTCAGTTTTTGATCTACTGCAGCATATTTTCAGAGGGGTTATATAATATAAAAGACAAAAAAAAAAATAGGCCAAGAAAAACTCCTTCATATTTTCCGTGTCCCATCCTTAGTTACTTTGACTCAATAACATCTCCTGTGATGCTTACACCTCTGATGAAGTCTCACAAGTGTTAGCTTAATTTTGATACCAAGATAGTTTACACAGAGTTTGTAATTGCAGAGAAATACTCAATTCACTTTAGGCATGTCATTTTCAAGCAGGAACCTCAGAAAGACCCCTGGGGCTTAACAGGTTAAACTTACTTTCCTGAAGCAGGTGAAAGGAAAGCGCTGCTTGTCTTTGCCTTTCCTGAAAAACAAATTATACATCAATGCGGCAACAGAGACTCACACACGATAAATCACAACAGATTTATAACTATTAGGCCTAATGCAGGTGAAATAGTAATTTGAACTCACCTGGATGGTTTCCTTCCACTTCTGATGGAGCAGTTTAGCCAGGTTCAAGTCCATCTGCACTGCATAGTCATCTACAGAGCATGAACCTGAATATAATCACACAGGATAGATACAATCATGTCAGTTCTGAGTAGCAGAGAAGAATAAAAGGATTTTTATTTTTTTTATTCAACAGTTCAACAATAAGCAAAGGCACCAGTCACATTAGCTAGCAGAGTATGAAACACCGTCTCAAATGGCAGAACCAGGGAGCGACAGGGTGCAACTTTTTTGTACAAAAGAGAAACCTGACAATTATACCCACATTATGCAGCACCTGTTTGGAGCTGTGAAATAGTTTTAAGTGATTTTTCCACAATTACTTTAACCCTTTTTGGTGTCTACAGCTGAATGAAACAAGCATAAATGCCTTCAAGCAGACTGTCCTAAACTGCATGTTTTTACTGCATCCGTAAAAATAATGATATCTTGCCCCTCTTCACCCTGTCTTCACCCATGACCACAATAAAGCCTTAAGTTTTAAGTTTCCTGGTTGAAAACTGTAAACCTGTGTGTTAATTACCTGGGTCTACTCCCACAGGACCAAAGAGTTCAGTTAACTGTAGTGCCAGCTCAGTGGACAGTTTCAGCTCCACACTCTGAATATCCAGGTGATGTCGGCTTCGTGGCTCCTCTCTTCTCTGCTTTTGCTCTCTCTCCAGCTCCTCAAGCTCAGCCCGCAGCAGTCGGTTCACCTCTTCCATGCTGGCAATCTCATCCTCAATCTCAGCCCCTGACTTTTCAATTATTGCATTATCTAAGCTCCCAGCCCAAGCTCCTCTTTCCTGGTCAGACTCTGATATTACTTTGGGTTCAGTGTTGTCACTTCTCTCTCCTTCCTTTACTGCTTCAGGCAGACTAAGATCTGTTTCAGGAGATTTTTCTGAATCGAGGATTGCATCAGGATGGTTTGTAACCTGAACAGCTGCACCTCCAAAACCTGATACATCTGTATTATTTTGGCTCTCCTCTGATTCACTGACCGTCTCACAGGTTGACCACTGAGACTCCTCCTCAAACACAGCTGGCTCTCCCTTTGGACACTCTTCAGGATGATCCTCATCTAACACATTAGGACATGAGCTGCTTTCTACAGCCTGACAGGAAGCAGCACACAGATCTGATGTGTCGTGGATGTGAGCTGGACCATCCTCCTCCTCATCTTCATCTCTAAAGAACCTTTCTCCAGAGTCCAGCAGCAGGTTGGTTGTCCATTCTAAGTCCTGACTGCATTTGTCATACAGATCTTCTAATGTGTCAAAGCTAACAAGTTTAAAATGATGGCTGAGAATGCGTAGGCTCTCGAGCCGATCTTGAGTCACCCCGAGCTCTTTCTCCTCCACCTGTGAGCCTTTCTCATGAACTACACGGTAGGGTACCTCTCTGTGGCCAGATGGGTGAACTGCATCTGCTGCACACACTGCAGAGGAGAGCTCTGGCACAAAACGAGAAGAGTCACCGTACAGGACTCTGTCACCAGTGCTCGCAGAGCTGGCTGTATCATCATGGTTGGTTTGATGATTGAGACGCCAAAGGGCAGCAAAGTCTCGAGGTTCTGTCTGCGTGAAGCAGCCAGATTCTGCTAGAGTAGGAGGGGTAGGTGGCTGCAGGGATGCCTCAGATTTAGACAGATCCAAGTTTGGTTTAAGATCAAGACTAGAGTTTGGATTAAAGTTAAGTTCACCAACTGAGCTGTTATGACAACAGTCTAAGTTTTGAGCTGCAGTGTTGGGACAGTCGACAGACGGGGGGCAGTTCTGAGTGAAGGTGAGGGCGAGTTTGCACTGCTTCCCTGACCTACGGCCCTGACGCAGTTTTCCCTCCTGACCACCTCCGATAGAGGGGCTGCTTTCTGTTTCCACAGAACCCTCACACGCAGGACTCTGACACGTTTCACTCATATATCTTCCATCACCCTCTGCTGCAGTCTCTCTGTTATTCTCTGTGTATTTACTCACATCCACATCAGGAGCAGCCTTATCTTTAATACTGTGGCTTCCCATATCATTGCTGCATGCATTTGCCTCCAAAATTTTGGAGCCATCTAGCAAATCAGTGGCAAGAGCTGAAGAAGAATTTTCATTGTTGGCTGAATTTAAATCTGCAGTCTCTGGCTCTGTAGTATTCCTTTCCTCATCACTACGCCCCTCATTCTTAATTTTATGTTCATCCGAATCATCAATTCTCGATTCCCTGACAATACAAGAGTCAGCTGCCTTCCAGTCTAATACGCAGTCTGGTAAATCAACTCTGCTGCCGCTAATCCTGTTCATGTTTCGTTTTCTCTCTTTACTGTTAGATCTACTGCCGTGGGATTCCGCAGAGCTTCCATCTGCCTCATCCTCTCTCTCAGATGCCTCTCTAGAACTCAGATCAAGAGAGGGTGAGCGGGAAGAGCTGGCTGAAACTGTGGCTACGCCAGTCTGGATGAGATCAAGAAGCTTCTGAACCTCAGTTACATCCGGGCCTGACTGTGCTCTTATTGCTTTTTCATGGTCACTGACTTCTTGAGATGCATCTTGATCTTCCTTTCCATGTACCTCTTTAGGCCCTTCTCTTTTCCTCGCCTCCCGCTGCTTGAGCGGCCCTTCAGAAGGCCAGTCTCCGACAAAATTAAACGTTTCAGGCATGTCCTTCTCTTCCTCGTACCTCACCATCTCAACTCCTTCATCTTCCTTCAACATTTCTTTCACTTTTATCCCACTGTCTACTTGGTTAGTGTCTTTCACAAGATCTGCAGGCTCCATCCTCCTACTTGGTCTTTCTCTTCTCACTCTCTGTCTAATAGACTCAGAGAAAGCCACAGGCATTTCATCCCCACAGTGATCTTCATTCATTACTGATTCCACAATACAGTCTGGCATTCTCTGCTCTCCTACTGGGTGATTTAGCTCTAACTGATCATCTAGCTCAGTGTCTAATTCCCCCAAATCCATTTCATCATTTTCATCAGAAGCTTCCGGGCTCTCTGTAGGTTTTTCACCGAGTTGGAAATTGAGTGACTCGGTGGATTTGTGGGTGCCATCTTCGGTCATTCCCGCATCTCCAGAGCAACCAACAGATGACACGTCTGGGAGAGAGGAAAAGAGCTGAGAGCTGGATGTTTGACATGCCTCAGCTAATCTGGGCTGACCTACAAGGTCAGGACAAGGTGCTTCAGAAGACGTGAGCCTAAAGAAAACAAAAAAGATATACAGCTGTGGTCAGAGTTTTACATACACTCATTATGGGCATGAATGTCAAGGTAATTTTGGGCTTTTAATGATTTCTTTGAGCTGTTCTTTTTCCAGGGTGGAATGATTGTACAGCATACATCTTTAATGACTTTAAAAATCAAGATTTGGGTGCACAAGTTTGAATTTATTTTGGATTTTCTCTAATCTACACAGGGTCAAAAGTATATATACAGGCTCAAATATATACATACATCCCCACTTATATTTGGTTTCTAGTTTGCTAGTTTCTCTTTACCAGCATAACAAGGATTTGCAGCTGCTCACATGGACAAACCAAATGCCTTCTGAAGAAAAGTTTTATGGTCAAATGAGACAAAGATTGAGCTGTTTGGCAACAATGATAAGAGGTATGTTTGGAGGAGTAAAGATGAGGGTTTCAAACCTAAGAACACTGAACCAACTGTCAAGCATGGTGGTGGTAGCATCATGCTCTGGGGCTGTTTTGTTGCCAGTGGTCCTGGTGTATTGCACAAAGTGGATGGAATAATGAAGGAGGAGGGCTACCTCCAAATTCTTCAACTTCACCTCAAATCAACAGCTAGATGGTTGAAATTTGGACACAGTTGGGTGTTCCATCAAAACTGTTTTAGGAATGGATAAAGCAGGCTAACATTAAGCTTCTGGAATGGCCTTCTGAAAGCCCGACCTCAACCCGGCTGAAAATTTGTGGACTACCCTTAAAAGCTGGCTCTGTGCCAGGAAACCAACTAATTTAAATGAACTTTACAAATTCTGCCAAGAAGAGTGGCTAAATATCCAGCCAGAATTATGCCAGAAACTTGTCGATGGCTACCAAAAGCATCTGGTCGAGGTGCAACTTGCTAAAGGACATCTAACCAAATATTAGTGGGGGTGTATGTATATATTTGAGCCTGTATGTATATTTTTGACTTTCTATGGATTAGAGAAAATCCAAAATAAACTCAAACTTGTGCACCCAATTCCTGATTTCTAAAGTCATTAAAGAAATATGCTGTACAATCATTCCACCCTGGAAAAAGAATAGTTCAAAGTAATCATTAAAAGCCCAAAATTACCATGACATGCATGCCCATGATGAGTGTATGTAAACTTCTGACCACAACTGTAAATGGAACTGCAAATATAACAAATAATGGATGCATCATATCAAGAACTGATTTAACTCATTGATTTTGAGGATTCATGTTGAGCACATTTGTATAAATGTGAGTTTTTATTTTTTTAAGGACAGTAGAGTATGTCTCTTTTAGATTAAGTAACATTTAACTGTGTGCATTTATATAAAGCAGAGTTTTCCCCCTTGATTTTCATTAAAAACATTTTTCTTTTAGGTAATGTAATGATGGAGAGTCATCTGAAGAAAAAAATAATAAATAAGTCAATTTAGTATAGGTCAAATTAATGTGTACATTTTCACACTGACAATCATTTACTCCTCTCTTCTGTGACTACAGACTTTCAGAAATGATCATAGTGTTTTCTCTACATCTACTGCAAGCAATGCTATAAGTAACGACACTGGTAGAATTGGATACATATCAGCAATTGTGCAGCATCTAATCTAGTAAATAAACTCTTATTGTGAAATAATGGCATTGTCAGGGCATCTTGTTTAGACTGCAGCTAAGTGAGAGGGAGTTCATCAATATCAACAAGTGTTTAAAAATGCCACAAGGAGAAAGTGACTGAATTATTCTGACTCCTACATCAGATTCTCCTCCCTTTCATTTACAATCAGGTCCTCTTCAACCAAACATAATCTGATCCAAACAGGTGAGCCCAGATATCAGATCTATGAGACAAACATTATGAGTGAAACTCACTGTGAGCTTCTGTTCTGCAGAAGGAGCTGCCGTTTATGCTCAGGCATCTGTGAACCCATGATAGACTGGACGGTGACGAAGCGTTCATATCCATCGAGCATGCGGCGGATTGTTTCCGCGTATACATTATGTGTGGTACGCCTGCACACACACCAAAAAGCAGAACTGAAGGGTTAACATTTTCTCCAACAGCATTTTCAAAAAGTCATTTAGTTTAAATTCTACATTAAAACCAAAGGCCGCTGTAATTCCTCTGTTACTCTCACCTCACCAGTTCTCTGGGCTTATGTTTCCACCAGGTGTCTGGCTCTCTGAACAGCACCTTATAGCCATGTTTTAGTGCCTAGGATAGATTAGGGGAAAATCTTTTTGTGTAGTTCATAACCAATTTATGTATACTTCATTATATCCAGCCGCTTATTATAATAACTATACCCTAAAGGTTCACAGTTTGTTTCTTTCACAAGAAACAAACTGTGAACATCTCTGGACTGAACACTGTATATTGAAACTGGACTGCATGTTTCAAAATACAGATATTAAGCAAAAATATGCTATTAAAAGCCTTTGCACATTTACAGTGTTGTAACTTAGATTTATTGCTAAGATGACTGACCTGTACAACATATGGTTTCATCTCCCAGCCCTGCATGTTGGTATTGTCAATGATGATCGGATTAGTGCCCTTCTCAAAAGCCTCCTTGGCTGTGGGATAAGAATAAGTTAAATAAGCCACAGTGCGTTTGCTCTAGTTTTTGCTTTGCTTTGCTTCTGTTGCACTAAAAGAACAAGCAATAACAGAGACTAAAAAAAAATATTTTAAAAAGGGTCACACTGGGGTTTTTTTTGTGTGTTGTTTACCTCGTTTATGGTTCCACTCATGGGCCTCCCCCAGGGCAGTGGAGTCAAAATGATATTCTCCATTGTGAGTGAAATAGTCATCGGTGCTTAGTACAACTCCTCCTGGGTTGTGCTCTAACAAGGCTCTGCAGAGACACATACAAAGTGGCGTAAATGTAACACAGCTTCTGATTACTGTAGCAGAAATCATCGACTCCTGTGGGACAGAGGTTGCTAAAGTGTCTATAAGTTTATGCCTCTGGTGTTCAAACACAACATCTGTTTTGTTGTAAACTGGTGGTGAATCATCGCTCCAATGACCTGTGAACAATCTTTTTTTTATATTTAGATAATGTAATCATGTTAGTAGCTGTCACTCTGGAACACAATCACTGCCCTGTCTTTAAAACAGTCAATGTAAGGTTTCAACATACTATACAACTAATGGGAACAGGCTTAAGTCATGAAAAACTTCCAATATTACAGTAACTACAGTCTTAAGTCTTGAGTCACCCGGTTTGCTTCTAAGTAGCCAGACTTTATTGTACGTTTTTTAAAGCAGTTGTGAGCAATAGTTCTCCAGACTTTCTGAAGGACTTTCAAAGTTTTTCTTTGGATATTGGCTGCTTTTTCACTCATTTTCAGTCCAGTCGTTGTAGCTGACCATTTTCAGAGGAACAGTTTTTGTTTTGGTTTGTTTGTTGAACCACTTAACACTGACCGATGAATCATTAAAGCATAAAAAGAGCACCGAACTCAAGGGATGAAACACTGTTGTGTCTACACATAACAGACGACTTAGCAAAGAACCAATTTTAACTTGTATCTTTAGGCATGTTGTTACTAGCAGCCTGTCACAAAAAGGCAAAATTTATTCCCATTTCTTTAATTCAATTATGAAAAATGTCAAAGATAAAACAGTTTGACAGGTATAAAATAATATTTTTGCACCAACAAGGTGATTCCCAAAGACCTATTACAGTGCCTTGCAAAAGTATTCATCCCCCTTGGCATTCATCAGGTTTTTTTGCCTCACAACCTGGAATCAACATGTTTCGCAATGACATTTCATGTGATGGATCTGCACAAACTAGGCTATGTTGGTGAAGTGAAATGAGAAAAAAATATAGAAAAATGAATTTTTAATAAATTAAAATCTGAAGATTGGCATGTGCATAAGTATTCAGCCCCTTTGCCATTAAGCCCCTAAAAAGTCCTGGTGCAACCAATTTCTGTCAAAACACACATAAATAGTAAAATGAAGTCCATCTGTGTGCAATAGAAGTGTCACATGACCTGTCAGTATAAATAGACCTTTGCTGAAAGGCCCCAGAGTTTGCAACACCACTAAGCAAGAGGCATCACACCATGAAGACCAAGGAGCTCTCCAAACAAGTCAGGGACAAAGTTGTTGAGAAGTACAAGTCAGGGTT
>VUQS01061284.1:0-10379 GCA_015108495.1 Heterochromis multidens
TCTCCCTTAGAGATAGGGTGAGGAGCTCAGCCATCCGGGAGGGGCTCAGAGTAGAGCCGCTACTCCTCCACATCGAAAGGAGCCAGTTGAGGTGGTTCGGGCATCTGACGAGGATGCCTCCTGGACGCCTTCTCGGGGAGGTGTTCCGGGCATGTCCCACCGGGAGGAGGCCCCGGGGCAGACCCAGGACACGCTGGAGAGATTATATCTCTCGGCTGGCCTGGAAACGCCTCGGTGTTCCCCCGGATAAGCTGAGGAGGTGGCCGGGGTGAGGGAGGTCTGGGCTTCTCTGCTTAGGCTGCTGCCCCCGCGACCTGGCCCCGGATAAGCGGAAGAAAATGGATGGATGGATTTCATTTAAAAATATATTGAGTTATTTCACTATTTAATTGATTATGTTATGGTTCTTGTGCTGCAGTGCATCATGAATTTATTTTATCTGTCAACCTCACCCATCCAAGTCAGAGGACGGGGCTAATGCTGATGTAGTCAAAACCATGACTTTGGTCTGGAGTCGATTCTTTAAGCGGCCGTTTCTCAGTACCAGTACACAGAGTTTATATTTGTGTACTTGCTTGTTCCTACTTGGCAAGTACATTTAGGAGTCCAGACCTCTGAGGACGGGAAGACACAGCTCACACTGAGATGGCAGCAGGCTTGATGACATCAAGTGATATTTTCATTAATCAGTGATACACTTAATTAATTATGTATTTAATTAGTTATTTCCAATTTTAATTAATTAATGACACATTTAATTAATTATTTAATGATGTATTTGGTCATTTCTTTTTGGCACTCCTGGCCCTCCACAGTTCTGTCAAAGTAACCCACAAAGCTTATCTTGGGACCCTGTAGTATGGAGTGTCACAGACTGTGATTGGGTTTCACACTCAGAAATCAAAGCCAGTAAAAACCAACCAATGTGACTTTAATTTTTCATTTCAGAAAATTCATGTTTAACAATAATAAATAAAAAAGATGTAGTACATCTCTTTGTCTGTCTCCTGGCATGTTGCCATATTAGTCCCAACCTCATAAAGATGATGAATATTTGTCAACATGCACCAAACAGACCGTTAATAATATAAGTAACACACTGGGCGCTCTGTCCTTTCACTGTAAGCAGTGACAGAAAGAGGCAGCTCTGTGACCCAAATACAAAATGAGCTGAAATGAGGATCCTCCATGACCGTGATACATCGACAGTATCTGACTCAGTTTGACACTGTACTATAAATAACCTGCTGCAGGTGTCTCAGCAGGACTTAGCCAGCTGTTAGGTCAGCACACCTCACCTGTCTCTCTCTCACACACACACACACACACACACACACACACAGTGCCTAACATGGAGCGCAGATAAACACTGAAAGCAGCTTAACCCATTTGTTTATTGAGTTCAAGGTTCCCTTGTTATGGACAAATAAATGCTGCAGGTGATTTTGGGGGCAGGCATCTACAGTAATTAGGTTATGAGAGAGTGCACACATGCATAAATTTGTGCTGAGTGTGTATCTCCTCTTTATGAAACAACAATACGGGGCAGACACCGGGCCGACAAAGCCCCAACATGGGGAGAAACAGTCAGAAGAAGTAGGGCAGTGGGCCAGGAAGCTTGCAGGCCTGAGGCTACCACCCATAAAGCTGAGATTATCTGACACTTTGTATATTTTAACATGTTTCTAATTGACTAGATTGGATTGCATTTTAGTTCTACTTTAAAGTGAAACAACACAGAGAGAGTTAGAGCAACACTTTGTGTGTCTTTGGATTTCGAAAACAAAAATTAACAAATTAAAATTCTTAACAGGCGTGAACAGAGGTACTGTAAACATGGTGGGGTTATCCTGGAGTCAGGTCACTGAGGATTGGGGTGTGGTTGCCGAGGGAAGCCAACTGAATAATTTAGTTTGATGCTGAGAAGGCAACGGCTAGACATAAGGCCTGGGGGTCTGGAAAGAGCTGGCGGGGAGGAAGGAAGGAAGGGGTGGTGAGAGCAGCCGAGACAGTGATAGGCAATTGGATAAACCATCTCAACGCTCCTCTGAGCTGCTTCTAACTCACCTGCAGCTATGGAAACGGGTTGGATGGAGGTGAGAAGGCCGACATGAAGTGGAGAAATGGGATATTTAATTAGAACATGAAAAGAAAAGATAAATAGAGAGATTTGTGAGGAGGGGTGAAATGGTCTGAGATGAAGTGGGTAAAGGAGCATCTTTCTGCATGGCAACAACCATCCTGTCCCCCCTTGTTTTTTCAGCCACTCACTTCTTCTCTTTGAGATGCCAAGTCTTCTTTTTTGCTTGATTGGCCAGCTGCCGGGCTTTTCCTCGGGTGGAGCTAAGCTCAAACACAGAAGCTGAGAAAGCAATGTGGATGTGCCTAAATCCTTCCTAATAGTTGATGATCTGGCCAGGAACAATAAAGGATTGTGGCAGCACACAGCCAGCTGGCAAATCTTTGAGCTTAAGCATCTAACCCCCCCTTCACACACACACACACACACACACACACACACACACACACACACAGCTGCTGAATTTTCTCTAATAGCTTGGTCCCACTCTTCTGCCCTGCTGCAGGAAAGTGGCTTATGGCAAGTGACCCAATTAATGGCTGTTAACGGACGTGTGTCTGCGTGTAGGTGGGTTTGTAGGCAGGTTGTTTCTGCCGCCCTTAAAATACAAGAATATAGAGGGAGGGACTTCGGCGGTGAGGTGAGCTGAGCAGGTCAAGCAGGACACAACACTTTCATAAAAACAAGAAACTGGTTGCTGACTCTTAAGTTACACACTCCCTGAATCAAACTAATCCAGTTATGGTCGTCTGCATACATGGGTATAAAAGACCTATTAATAGCTAATTTAATGGTGCTAATTTGAGACCCGCTGCCTTTTTTCACAGTGATGTTCAGGAAGTAGCCGGTGCAGAGGCTCCAGACGGCGCCGCAGCAGAACCTTCAGGCTCTTCATCAGCACCGGAGGCTGCCTCATCTGCCTCTTCGTCTGCCCTCGCTGCTTCCTCCTCCCCTGGGCCACCCGAGGAGGCCACATCCAGCCCAAAGGAGGTGGTGGTGGAGGCAGACAGGGCCAGCCAGGTGTCTGGCTCAGGGTGCACCAGTCAGGCTTCAGTTGATGATGATGATGATGTGCCAATCACAGATATCTACTTTGTAAGTACAAACATACCCTCAGACATGTGCAACAAACACAAAGCAGCAGCCTTCATCACTTCTCTTATTTTTCAGTTTGGCTTTATTTTTTTAGCCATCACATCATCGTGTATATTGAGTTGGGGTCAGTGTTTTTAACTGAATAGACTGAAGTGTATGATGCGGTCCTACAGAGGCACTAACACATGGACCACAGAAAAGGAGTGGCGGCTCAGGCTGGTACGGGAAAAAGAGTGTGTGCAGTTCTTGTTTGCAGTGTGTGGTGCTTTCAGCTAATTGAAATGTTTAGGGAAACATTTTTGGAAAATTGCTTATTTGCTTTCTTGCTGAGGGTAAGTTATAAGACTGATACCTGTTCTGGAGTTTTTAATGCTAAGCTGAGTCTGTTGGCAGGTAGATTAGTATTTAGATGTGAGAGTGGGATCAATCTCCTCGTCTGCCTCTTAGCAAGGAAGCATATTTCCCAAAATGTTTTCTTTAAACACAGGTGTGCACTTTGGTTTGGAGTGTTTGCAGAGTGATAAAAGCATGAGCATCTTCACTTTGTTGCTCCTGTCTCAAATGATCTTCAGCCAGCCTGCAGAGACACACACAAGATTTTTCTGAATAAAATTTAAAGCTTTTTCATTTGCACGTGTTCAGTCTCAAGGATTGTCCTACTAAAAGCAGCTGGTACTGTCAGATAGTATTGTGTTGGCAGGTCTAAATGTACCCAAAAGCATAGCTATAAATGAATGTATGAGCATCGGGTGAAGGAGGCAGTGATCACAGTTACAGATAGAAACGTTCTCACTTGGCCGCACTCTGCTGGGTGTCTCCTGTCAGGTATTAAACACCTTCTAATGTGGCTTGAGAAAATTTAATGACCAACAGGTTAGTCTGTGAGTTCCCTCAGTAATTTAACAGCCCTCTCATCTAACTGGCTGTGGCCAATGCCCAGTTCACGCTTCAAAAGCAGGAGATCATCTCTCTGTGCACAGCAGCAGGGGGTCTGTAGCACTGCACGACACAAAGTGACACTATACACATCATGAAGTGTAACTACAAAGAAACATGCCACAGGCAGAGCGCTCAGAAGGGACTTCATGGAGTGGCAAAGAGCTTGTTGTTCTATTAACTGCTGATGAAATGCCAACAACACAAACTGAAGTATAAAAGCTGTGCATATCCTATATGGTCAAGTATATTTAAACTGGATTTGTACCACAATGCTCAGTTTAGCCATTCAGCAGCTCGTCTTATCGTACTCTGCCCTCCCTCCGATGTCCAACATAAATTGAGTTTCTGCATGATTGCCCAACCTACTTTCTCCAATCTTTAGCACCTCAGGTGCTCTAGTCCATTCACACATGAAGAGCAAGAGCCATGTTTCTGAAATGATTTCTCAGAAGTTTCAGAAGCAAATTCTTAACATGCAGTGGCAATAATTTCCCCAAGACAAATCATTTTCATGCATAATTGCTGCTTGTACTGCACATTAAGGTCTATTAGGACTGCAGAGTAGATCAGTTTACATTAGAACTGTAATACTTATTAATATCGCTTTAATCTGACTTTCTGCACATTTTGGTTTGCTTATTTTAACACCACACAATTATTAGAGCTGTATAACCTGCTGGTGTGACTGTTTGCTAGAGAAAATCAATATAAATCAGATTTCAATCCTTGTAAGACTTGTTCACTCATTTCTGTAAGGAGGAGCAAATTCTGATGCATAAAAACCCAGTTTATCATCCCCAAGCCTCTGTTTACTAATGTCAAGCTGCTGGAACATCCAGTTGGTGATAAAGGACCCTTTTTATGGCTTTAAATTGTAGATTTTCTACAGATGTAAAGGGAATATGTCTGAATTTTGACGCAGGAGTTGGCAGCATTTGAGCTTGCGTATGTCCTCGTTAAAAACACAGCACATTGTGTAGCTGTGAGACTGAAAAGAAGAGATTGATTAGGACGTTCATACGTTCCTCAGAGCTTAGCTTTTATGATTCACATCCGTACTCTATATTTGTTTTCTTCTTTTGCCTGCGCTCATTTTTGTTGCCACTCATGTCTACCCCGTTTACCCATTTTTACCTCCACACTCAAATGTGCAGTTTTCACCTTCCCCTGTTCAGTCTAGCCTCGAATCTTTCCTTTCCACTTCACACCTTTTGTTTACTGCCCTCTCTCTTCTTTTGCATGTTCTCATTACTGTGATTTTCTTCAGAAGTCTTAATGAAAGTGGTGTTGTATGCAAGGGGAAAGGAAAACAGAGGTGGCTGCCAAACATGAGTCTAGCTGTCACCACTGACTTATCCAGGGTATCTCTGTCTTTTCCATTTTCACCTCAGCACGCTTCCTTTTTTTTTTAGTTCCCTCTCCACCTCATTTTCAGCTTTTCATCTGTCTTTGTTTGTCCATCTGTCATATACCTCTGCTGTTGTCAGTTTCCTGATGGGAGGACATGGGTGGTCTCTCCTTTCCGACAAAGGAGGAAATGCCAGTCCAGTCGGCCAGTAAGTGAGATATGAGTTAGACAGCGGTAGTCTTGTAAGGAGTAGCAGTTCCTGTTGTTAGGCTAGATATGATTGCGGTGTTGAGAGGAAACAAGGTTTTCTAGAGTGTTGTGATTTGTGTGATTTATCCACTGATTGTGTTTTTGTGTTTATGTTGAGACTGAAGAATAAAACCTGTTCTCAGCAGGTAACAAAAAAAAGAGACAGGAAGCTTCTTATTTGACAGTTTTTCTTTTGTATTCATCTTTTTTTTTTTAAGATTTATTTGTTTCCTCACTCACTGACAACTTGCCTCATTCCTCTTTGCACCTGTGTGGTTGGTGTGTTGTTTGCAATGTGCTGAGCTTTGTGTGTGTGTGTGTGTGTGTGTGTGTGTGTGTGTGTAAATGTACATATGCAAGCGAGTGAGTGTGTAACATCCACCTCCATCCCTGTTACCACCACACCGTGTTGCAGCTGTTTCCCTCTCTTAAAGGGCTGGTACCCTGAGAATGACATCAGCGAGGCTTTTTAGAGACCTTAAACAACACTGAGTTCAAACGAACAACAACACATAATACAAAAAGCATGTTTGCTTGTTGGAAAAGGAAAAAAAAGACATCTTGTTGCTTTTCTTTGACTGAGGATGCTTTCTGTGTCTGACTGTCCTGGCATCCTGGCTTCCCCGCCCCATTCCCATCTCCTCCTTCCCGCTCCTCATGCTTCCTGCTTGGATGACTTTAGAAACTCATCCCTTGCTCTGTACACTTTGCTTTGCTCCCCAGGACTTAGTCCAAATATTACAAAACACCAAGACATGTGATTCAGACACACATCACTAAGTTTCATCTTGATATTTACATGTTTAACAGCATTTTTTTTTGTACAAGATATTAATATCATGTTCAACTCAGCCAGGATAAACACATCCTTCCAAACACTTTCAACATTCACACTCTCCAGTATGTCTCAACAACATTCCTCCTTAATGCATCCCTAATTTTCATTTCCTGTCTTGTCTTTTCTCCTGTGATCTCCTGTGTCTTTCTCTCCTGCCTGCCCCTGCTGCTTGTCTCTGTGCCTCTGGCCTTTCCTCTGTCTCTCTGGCCCCCTCTGCTGTGGTGGGTGTGTAAAAACAGCCTCCAGAGGACAGGACCTGGGTGTACTCTCCGCTACACTATGGCTCAGAGTCTAAGGCCCTGCCAGATGGGGATTGGGAAAGAGAGACAGTAAGTGAGATGCATCGGACTAAAATATGAAGCACAGAAAATTCCCTCAGAAGTGGAATAAAATCTGTTCTGGACCACTTTTGGGTGATTGCTCAGGGAGGGAAGGATGAGTTGTAATGCTACACTCTGCACGAAGCTTCTACAGTAAATGTAGACAAAGCTTCTCAGGTCCCAAAGTCCATTACTATTTCAGGAGTAGGCTTGGTCTGCATCCAGAAACCCACTCCTACATTACAGCATTCATTGTTCATTGACAGATGGGTGGAAATGGTCACTGACTGCCTGCGTGATCATTTAGTCCACGACCAGCCATCCTGTGTCCCTCCAACAACAAGCTGCTCAGAGTTTAACGCACACATCCATCAGCTGCGTGAAGCCACTCGTGTCACCTGACTGCCATGGCTCATTCTGCTAAAGCCGTGTAGACTAACCAAACATCCAAACCCGTTTTCTAATTATTTGGTCAGTCTGAGGCAATGTCATGTGTTCTTCTGAGTTTGAGGTAAGAGTTTATTTTCAGGGTTACGTTTATAACTGCTTAATTTAACAGTTATGTAAATTAGACAAATAAGTCCCTCCGACTTTCAAACAAATTTAAATGAGGTCACTTTAGTTTGACTTCTTACCTTTAGGAGGTGTTATATGAGCCAGTCCTTGGCAGCCTGCTTGTCTGCTTTGTTTATGTAGCAGCATTTGCTCATACTGTAAAGGTGACATTAATCTTTTTTTTTTCCCCAACTCATTTTGTTTTTCATCTGCTTCTCACTCTAGACATTTCTTCACTAGGTATACCCCCAAAAAAGTCTTTTTATAAATGACAAAACATGAAAATAAACTTTATTAAAACATAAAACCAAAACAGAAGATCAACAGCTCACACGATGCAGAGCACCAGTTTCTCACTGTACACGTTAGATGTTGGAGACCCTATCATGTGACTAGAGTCATGTGACTTAAGATGCAGTATCGTTGTCTAATAAAGAGCAGTGATGCTCGAATGTTAGGTTTTTTTTATGGTGCATATAAGGCCTCAGTCACACAGGCCTAGAGACCAGTCAGCGAACCCCTGGCAACCACTGGTCGCTAGGGGAAATGTGTATCACCCGACCAGATGGTGAGGGGTTGCTGGCAGTCACTAAGTGAAATTGGTCACAGAGAGGTATACTGTGCTGCACCGAAAACCTCCTTGTGATTGCTTTGGTGTCTAGCAGATTGCGGCGATCACCCATAGTTTGCATTGAAGATGCAGACATGTGCATAAACACTCGCCAACTGCTCGCCGAGTGGTAGTGAAACTGTGAAAAGTGCAATGCAAAATGAAAGCAGAGACTGTTCACCTTCAAAGTTGCATCTTTTGAAGCGTGCTGGTCGTAGCGGTATGGCACAACCTTTACTCTGAAGGCGAACATCCTCCATTTCTGGTTTGCATCTCATTTTTTCTAATTTCACTACCGCTCAGAGAGTAGTTGGCCAATTTGCAGGCAGGTCGGCATCTTCTATGCAAACTATGGGCAACCGCAGCAATCACAAGGAGGTTTTCAGTGCAGCACGATCTTTACAGCAGCAGCCACTCACCAACTGGTCAGAGAATACACAACCGGAAGTTTCCAGGGGGTCACTGATGAGTTTCTAGGCCTGCGTGACTGAATAAGAGAAAACTGGAGACCTGCAGTGAATCCACCATCAATTTCCTGTTTTTCATTGAACCTTAAGCTTAAGCTAACTCATTCAGAAGAATTTATAACAAATGAAAAATGTGTATAAATATTTATTCTTAGAAACAGTCGCATGCAGAAGGGTTATGGTATGAAAACTGGGTTTCTTTTTCCAGTTTAATATAAGACATTTAGAAAATTTAAGCAGTTTTTGTTATTTTTTAAAACATGTCTGTGTCTGTGCTGTTGGCCTTGATGCCTGTTTAAAACACACATGACACACATGGTTAGGAACATGAGCTACAGTGTACAAAGTGCTTACAGTTTGATTGGAATTGTTTAGCCACTACAGGTAAGAAACATTGGTTTCTAGAAGATTCAAGAAATCTTAGTTATATGTGGGGTTATTGCAGGAAAATCAGACTAATCAGATTGCTGTAGCTCACAGCGAGACCACAAACTCCAAACCGTGTTACATAAATGTTTAATACCCAAATACCTGACTTTAACTGCTATTAAGGAACTCTGCCTGAGCTCACTGTCCTGCCTTCCTGCTTCCTTTTCATCTCTAGCTGCACTTTGATTTGAAGGCTCTGTGTTTATCTATCATTTCCAAGTAATTAATGAGAGGATACAGGCTGTACACCCAGGGGGGAAATAAAAGGTTTGCACTCTTCTGAATGCATTAACTCAGTCTGTCTGTCTCCCACAGTAAATCCTGTTTTCTGGCAGAGAGGAGTGAACGTCTCAGCAGAGAGGACTCATCAGTCTAAAGTCCAGACCTCAGTGGCAGCAGTGCGATCTCTGTCTGAACCAGGATTTTAAACATGCATACAGAAACACACTGAGAGGAAGAAGTGACTTGAGTACCAGAGGGAGGGAAAAAAAATCCTGACAGTGATGATATCTCTGGTTTGCAACCATCCCTGCCTTTCACCCTTGACAAATGAAATTTATTACATCAATTTAATAAATATGTGTATATGTGATATAGTGCGTATAAGGCTGTATGTAGTCTTGTATGTCTGACACACACAAAAGACCATTATAACTTACTTTTGGTTCTGTTTCACACAAACACAGCCCTCCAGCCGACTCTTTTTCCCACTGAATCTGCAGCGAGACGAGCTGCTGGGTCTGGAAGAGTCCCCACAGCCATTTTTATTCAGGATATCCTTCAAAAGCAGATTTTCTCTACATTTTTAAACCTTCATTGTTTACATCCATGCGTACTAGATAGCAGTCGTCTCCCCTGCCACAGCTGGCAGATTCTTGGGTTTTTCAATGCACTGACATCAAACAGAACCATGACCAGCTCTTTAAAACATTGCTCCCTGACACAATTATTAATGCTCCAAGTCCCTTCAGTTCTCAATAAAGAAAATGAATGGCACATTCAGAACCAGGGGCATGTAAAGTAGCTTTTCCCAATAAGGAAACGTAATGCATTCATTTAAAGGGAAACTGAAATGAAACTCGTTAATCTTAAAGTGCAAGTACCTCAGACTGCAGCATATCAGTCATCCTGGGACTGCTCTGGCTGCCATATTTTCCTCCAGTTTTAAGAAAAACTCAGTCTTCATGGTATTAATTGCTGCCAGTATGGTGCCCATTTCCACTACACTGCTGGCATTGAAGTTAATTAGTCATGTCTGCTTTGTTGCTTCCACCTGTTCCATGCTGATCTTGCCAGAGGTCATCATCACAAAATTCAGAACAGTTTAATGCAACATGTCTCTTACTAGGCAGCGACCATAGACCAACATCTCTTTTTTTTTTTTTTTTTTTTTAAATATTATTTTTTTTTTTTAAAAAAAATAATTAAAAAAAATTTTTTTTTTTTCAG
>VUQS01061284.1:10893-21576 GCA_015108495.1 Heterochromis multidens
CCCTCACATTTAAAAAAAAAAAAAAAAAAATCTATTTGCATCCAAAGACTTTTAGTTTTTGTTTTGATCATTTCTTCACTGCAGCTTTCCAGTATTTTGTTCCCTGGGTTCTTTTTTTTTAACATCAAGTGTTTTTCATGTATTGTACTTCAGTGTTATTTTTCACTACACAACATCTTGTGTTGAAATAGCTGAGGGTGATGACTCTTTCCTTCAAAATAGAAGGCATCAATTACAACACTAGGCAGCAGACATTGTCATTACAGTAATTTTCACATCTATACAATGTCTTCCAGTGTTGCCCTACTTTTGGACAGATGCACAGGGATCATTTGTAACAGTAGAATCGGCATATCAGTGACATTTTCTACATCACCTCCTCCACATTTCCAATGCTTGTAGATGTAGACCACCAGTTGTAGTGTTTGCAGTCGATATCGTAGCTGTTATCTGTATATTCCAATGAACGCAGTGTGTGTTAACTTGGCGAGACGCAGCAGTTTGTGAATGGGTTGAATGTTGTTTGCACTCGTTAAGAGGACCTGAAGATGAACTAGTGGTAGAGGCCAAATAAACACTCATCACATTACCCAGAAGTAATATTTTCCAGTTTTTAGATAAGAGTTTCTGCGCACACATGCTGATATTTAGACAGTATTTATTTTAGGACTGTGCGTGTGTGTGAGAGGGCGAATGTGTCTGTGACATCAATCACGTATGTTTAGTGTTTACTGTAGTCTCTCTGTGGCTGACATCTTAAAGACTTAAAGATTTTTTTAAAAACTAACTCTTCAGTTTGTTGGTACCTTTCTGTGTGTGTTTGTGTGTAAGGGAGGACACATTAATGTCAGATGTTGTAAAATAGAAATCACTTTGTTCTCATGATGTGCAGTGGCCAGTTGTAATCAGTTTGCTGTTGTTCATCAGATGAAGACCATAGCAGCAATATTTTGTACAGTTTAGCTTTTATTTTAATTGCCTTATTGAGAAATTTTACATGTAGGTCTGTTGTTTATATATTATTTTTCACTTGTGCTGTAATATTTATTTTTCTTTCTCATAGTTGTGCTCCTGAGAATGTGTACATAAAACTATAAATACATATATAAAGATATACAAATATATTTTCCATTTGAATCGGAAAATATTATTTTTATTTGGTTTCATTTTTGCTGCTGGGCAAGAAATGATTGCAATCTACATGATTTACTGTACCATATTCTTCAGTGTGTTTATTGAAATGCAGCTGCTGTATATTTATGGTCTACAAACCACAGCTGTGTCTTTGTATGATATCCAGAACAGAAAGATTTGTGGGGTTTCATGTACATGCAGATCAATAGGGATTCTTCCAACTGTTCAGCTGTGTTGTGTGTGTTTTCAAATCGCTGTGTGCCCTCATCCAATAGGGAGAGTCCTTTACAGAGACATAGCATGATTTCAAAATGAATATGCATATCAGAAATGTGTATTTATGTATATCTGTGTAAATTCATCTATTTATACATGAGGATAAATAGATGGCTGTGTGTGCGTGTGTTTGGACTCAATCAGAATGAATACAAAATAAAGCAGTTCTATGAATTGTTGTCCATGGAGATAAAGTCAGTTATATTTTTGTTGGTTCTTTGTTGGGTTCTTCTTTTGGCTGCGCCCTTTAGAGGTCATCACAGAGGATCATCTGCCTCCATCTCACCCTATCCCAGCATCCTCCTCTGTAACACCAACCCTCCTTCACTACATCCATGAATCTTCTCTGAGGTCTTCATCTTTTCCTCCTGCCTGGCAGCTCCATATTCAACACCCTTTATTTAATATATCCACTATCCCTCCTCTGCACCTGTCCAATCCATCCCAGCCTTTCCTAACTTTGTCTCCAAACCTTGTCCATCCTGGTCAAAATTTTAACATCTTCAGCTCGGCCTCCTGTCTTTTTGTCAATGCCATCGTCTCCAAACCATACATCACAGCAGGTCTCACTACCATCTTGTAAACCTTCTCTTTCACTCTTGCTGCTATCCGTCTGTCACAAATCACCCCTGACACTCGTCTCCACCCGCTCCACCCTGCCTGCACTCTCTTCATCACCTCTCTTGTGCACTGTCTGTTGCTTTGGATGGTTGACCCCAGGTATTTAAACTCATCTACCTTCACTACCTCTGCTCCTTGCATATTCTCCTTTCCACCTGTCTCCCTCTCATTCACACACATGTATTCTGTCTTGCTTCTACTGACTTTCATTCCTCTTCTCTCCAGTGCATACCTCCACCTCTCCAGGGCTTTCTCTGACCTGCTCCTTACTCTCACTACAGATCATAATGTTGTCTGCAAACATCATAGTCCACAGAGACTCCTGCCTGACCTCCTCTGTCAGCCTGTCCATCACCACTGCAAACAAGAAGGGGCTCAGAGCAGATCTCTGATGTAATCCCACCCCTACCTTGAACCCATCTGTCACTCCTACCACACACCTCACCACTATCTCACTGTCCTTATACATGTCCTACACCAGCAACACATGCTTCTCTGCCACTCTTGACAAAATAATCATATAATGTGAAATAGAAATTAGATTTTGAACATGGCCATTGGAGAAAATTACCACTGACTGCTTTCAGCTGTTTTGCATTAACCTCTACCACTGACTCCACAATTCATTACTTAATTACTTCCAAGGGAGTCATACTCAGTTTATGGGTCACATGCAGCCCAGTTTGATCTCCATTGAACTGGACTAGAGAAGCGATTTCATATTAACCTATCCAAAAATAAATAAATAAACAAAACATGCCAAACTTGTCAACGAAAACAATATCTTATGAACAATCCTTCTGAACAGCAACTGATGAACACCCTCTCCACATCTCAGTTTTACCACCAAAAATGGAGATGATTCAAAGAAATGCACTGGAATGACTCCTTGGCTTAAACATCATATTTCTGTGTGGTAGTAAGAAGACCATAGGTAACGTCTTTGTCAGTAAAAAGGCTATAAAACGATTATGACTCAGACCTCTGGCTCAGATAAAACTTTGTTCCTAGCAGCACAGTGCTTCCTTTCCAATATTTACATTTTAAAAAGCCATCCACTGGGCCAGACTGAATCCTTCAGTGGGCTGGTTCTGGCCCATGGGCAATGTGTTTGACACTCCTGCACAAGGCCCCATGATTTAGTCTAATAAAATGAGGACTTAAGGGGCACAGAACATATAGATAAACCTGACTTGTGCCCCATATCAAGTAGTAGTGTCTGGGTTCTCATTTATCCAGATCATGGTAGTCTGAAGTGCTTGAGTGGAAGGCAACCAGACTTTTTTTTTTAAAGTCACCTCTCATCCAAATGGCTTCTTCAGCTCTGAAAGCTGAATGGAAGTCTCAGGTATTTAACCTCTAATGGTGGTGTTACCTGGGAGGTGGTCCTGAGAGTCTTTGACTCACCCTGTGAGTCTTAAAGGTCACTAAGATCAAGCATATAATTTATATGGTAAAGTTTAAAAGGACATTGGAGAATAAAGGTTAAAGGTTTCATGGCTGTAAGCAGGACAGGGTCGTTGTTGTAGAGTGAAAGGAATATGCCCACTTGGTGGTGCTACTTGGAAAATTTACCAAAAGAAGTAATTTTTTAAAAAATTGAAATATGTAAATCTCAGCAGATGTTGAGAGATTTTGCTCTGGATCAAAGTGGACCATAATGTAACATCACTGAGATAGTTATCTTAAGACCATGACTATGGCTTCAGGACTGCAGGAGGGACGGTAAATTTGCACATGCAAAAGCAGAAAGCTGGGAAAGCCACATGATGTCATTCGCGACAATCCATTTAACCCAACCCTTTTAATATGATGTCCTTTCTTATCAGTAGAACATTAACTCTGCCACAGGCAACCACCACAGAGCAACAGGCACACCTGAGTATAATCTCAAATCCAGCTTTTGTATCACCAGCTGACTGGACTGGACTGGGCTGGGCTGGGCTGGGCTGGGCTGGAGCACATTCCCTCGAAGTAGTCAGGTCAAAATACAACCTATAACTCAGGTCTTTTACTTAAAGTGGCAAAAAACATTCTCAAAACTTATTCAGTAAAATATGTTTTAGCACTACTCACAGTACAAAACTATTCATTGTTAAGGGCATTATATTTACCTACAACTAAACTGACTTAAATGAAAAAGGAAAAATAGACTTAAGGAAAAAGATGAAAGGATACTGCATACTTATAAAACTAACCCAAATAAAAAAATATTCCATGTAAAGTTTCTCAGGACAAACAGCAAAGGAGGCACTTTTAAGTCAAAGACCTTCTTATCTGTCTGAACTTCTTCAGTATTGCCTTTGACAAATGATACAATAATAAACTGAAACCAGTAAAAACAAAAATGACATTAAACCTTTTTAAACAATAAAAACTAAACTCAGCAAACCCACTCTAGAAACTAAAAAATTAAATAGTGAAAAAACACTGTGTGTTTTATTTTTATGTTCTATGTATTATTTTGTTCCCAACAGAGCTAGAGTCTAATTTAAATTCAGTTAGGGCTTAATTTACTTCATTTACTTACTGAGTAATGCAGGGATTTCAAACTCATTGTAGATCATGAGCTACCAGTGAAACGGCCCTTTCTATCAGTGTAAAGAAGTTTAACTGCACACTTAATCCCTGAGATATGTTAGTATTAGAAAAAGATGTGCAATTTCAACAGTACATCTCAGTTTTTCTGCATAACAAAGAAATTCAGCTCTAGTAAATGAAAGACTGTCCTGTAATTATGAAACAGAAAGTTTTTGTTAATTTGCAGAAAATGTCCTTTTTTAAATTACTGTGGATCCATTGTAAAGAACAGGAAATTCTATGACAGTGAAAAAACAGGAAGGCTTCTGTCATTTAATTGTTTATTTATTTCTTAGGATGAATGAATCGGAAAGTTAGGAAAAGTTGTAAAACCTATAAAAAATACAGTTAAAAGTCAAGAATTTATGTCCTTCGCATTTTCCAAGCTTCCCAGTGGACCCGACTGAAGTCTTTGCCGGACCGATTTTGGCCCCCGGGCCTTATGTTTTACACCCCTGGATTAAATAATACTTTATCCGTACAAAGTAAGGTATACCAATAATACCATGGTATTTTATTGTACCAATAGTGGGGTTTTCCCCTCTTAGTAAATATTTCGCAATAGTTCGCATTTAGAAAAATTAAACAACTCCCTCGTGTGTTGCTCAACTAAACGGGGCGTCGACGAGCGCTGAAAGCAACAAGCGTCCAAATTAGGAGAACAAAGGCTGCGATGGCAGTCATGGTTTTCAAAGTGCACGATGATTGGCCGGCATTTTCAAAGAACTCATATGATTGGCTAATTTATCTGCCAGTCAATGAGATTAACTTTGCAATTGGTCAAACTCGAAGTTGCTAAACTCACGTGCCTTTCCTCTTCCCAGAAGGCGGTGCCTGCTGGTTGTTACCTGCTGGTGGAGAAGCTGCTTGTTGTTGTTGTTTGTGTGAAAGTTTAAGCACAAAAAGAAGGAAAATGGGAGCCCGAGATGATGAATACGACTACCTGTTCAAAGGTAAGTTAATCTCTGAGGGGAGATGAATGTCAGCAGCTCGGGCCTCGTTGATGTGGCTCTCGGTAACGGCAGGAGGAAGTCAGTGTTAATGCTAAAGTTAGCTCCACTGGTAGCAGAGTGGCAAACGATGAAACGGTAGCTGCTGATGACGCTGCTGATGACGCTGCTGGAGATCACGTTTGGAAGCTCAGCGACCACTCCTTATATTTAGGGTACACACTATCCCAGTGAGCGAGTCTGGAGACAGCAGCTGTCTAACTGCTAACAACACGGCGACTTTCCTGGTTTGAAGTTCATTGAGATGATCGCAGTATTTGTTATTATTCAGCTGTAAATCAGATATTTATCAGCTTTCTGTGTCGTCACGTTGATATTAGACGTCAGCAGTGAGGGTGGTGTGCATGAACCAAAGTGAAGTTCTTTAAAAGAAAACTAGAGTTTAGTCAGTGTAGTAGGGTGTTACTGTAATTTTCTTTTTAAGTATTAAAAAGTTAAAGCTGATCAGCCATACCATGAAGATATGGTAGATGATCGGTGAGCAGCAGTATGGCTTCATGCTGAGAAAGAGCTCTACAGATGTTTGCTTTGAGAGTGTTGATGGAGACGTTTAGAGGAGGTCAGAAAGCACTGTGTCTGTGTGGATCAGAGAAAACATATGATAGGGTGCCAAGAGAGGAACTGTGGTACTGCATGAGGAAGCCAGGAGTGGCAGAGAAGTATGTGATGCTGGTGCAGGACATGGATGAGGACAGAGAGACAGTGGTGACTGTGGGTTCGAGGTGTTCGAGATAGTGATGGACAGGCTGACAGATGAGGTCAGGCAGGAGTCTCTATGATCTGTAGTGAGAGTAGGGAGCAGGTGGAAGAGAGCCTGCAGAAGTGGAGGTATGCTCTGGAGAGAAGAGGAATGAAAGGCAGTAGAAGCAAGAAAGAATACATGTGTGTGAATGAGAGGGAGACAGGTGGAAGGGTGAAGGTAGATGAGTTTAAATACCTGGGGTCAACCATCCAAAGTAACAGAGTGCACAAGAGAGGTGAAGAAGAGAGTGCAGGCAGGGTGGAGTGGGTGGAGACGAGTGTCAGGTGATCTGTGACAGAAGGATAGCAGCAAGCGTGAAAGGGAAGGTTTACAAGATGGTAGTGAGACCTGCTGTGATGTATGGTTTGGAGACGATGGCACTGACTAAAGGACAGGAGGCCGAGCTGAAGATGTTAAAATCTTCAGTGGGAGTGACCAGGATGGACAAGATTAGAAATGAGTGCATCAGAGGGATTTGGAGAAGAAAGTTAGAGAGGCAAGGCTGAGATGGTTTGGACATGTGCAGAGAAGAGATGGTGGATGCTGACTATGAAGCTACCAGGCAGGAGTAAAAGACGAAGACCTCAGAGGAGGTTGCAGAGGGTTGGTGTGACAGAGGAGGATGCTAGTGCTGGGGTGAGATGGAGGCAGGCGATCCGCTGTGGCGACCCCTAAAGGGAGCAGCTGAGTGAAGAGGACGACTAGATATTGCAATATAAATACAACACTTCACATCATGTAGACATCCTAGTCTCACACATTTGCACTAAAGCAAATGTGTGAGACTAGTGTGATTGACAGGTTTGACTGACTGAAACTGAAAAATGTTTCTCTGGGCTGACTGTGCAATGTAAAAGGCCTAGGAATGCTGCAGCCTTAACAGAGTGATGGTACTCACCCCACTCACACAGCAGGTCTCCTGGGTTTTTTTGTGTGTGTATTTTGGTTCTAGTTGTACTAATCGGAGACTCTGGAGTGGGGAAGAGTAACCTGCTGTCCCGTTTCACAAGAAATGAGTTCAACTTGGAGAGCAAGAGCACCATCGGGGTGGAGTTCGCCACCCGCAGCATCCAAGTGGACGGCAAGACGATAAAGGCTCAGATCTGGGACACAGCTGGGCAGGAGCGCTACAGAGCCATCACCTCAGCGTGAGCATTTTCTGTTTGTCTAAACTAGCTTCCACAGTCACACTGTATTGGCAGTATTTTAATCGTTCAGTTTATGCTGCTTCGACTAGGTACTATCGTGGTGCAGTCGGAGCGCTCCTCGTCTACGATATCGCCAAGCACCTGACGTATGAGAACGTTGAACGCTGGCTGAAGGAGCTGAGGGACCACGCTGACAACAACATCGTCATCATGCTGGTCGGAAACAAGAGCGACCTCCGACACCTCAGGGCCGTGCCCACTGATGAAGCCCGAGCATTCGCAGGTAAGTCACACTAAGACATAATTATGCCAAACAGTCTGTGCACAGTATGAGTTTGTGCATATTTCAAGTGTCGACTGTCTCTTCTCACATTAGAAAAGAACACGCTCTCATTTATTGAGACGTCAGCGTTGGACTCCACGAATGTAGAAGAGGCATTCAAGAACATTTTAACAGGTAGGAAGACACAGTGTAGCATGTAATGCACTCAGAATATTTATTTTAAAATCTGACAAAAGGCACGTGCTAACTCATAATACTGATAGTGACCAATTCATGTAATTTCATAAAAGTTTCAGTATAAATTGTCATTGTGAAGTGACTTTAATGTCCCCAAAGTCAGTTATTTTTTAATTGCTATTGATGATAAATGAATGTGAGTAACTACATTAACTCTCATTAAAATAACAGTCATATTGTGCATAATATTTTGACCATAATTTTTAAGATTAGTAATTTAGTTTCATTGTTAGTAAAGGACTTTTTACAACCCAGATTTTCCTGTCATTGTATGTTAAGTAATATACATGTTAACATCTTTATGATGTTTCATAAACATGCACTTTATCTTACAGTTTCCCAGTGTTCTTACATTTATGTGTCTATTTTATATATTTTTCTGGGAATTTGATTATCATCACAGTATGAACGTGCATAATAAACACAGCAAAAGACTGCTGTAAATGCAGTGAATTAAAAAAAAAACAACTTATTTTAATTACATGCTCCCTGCATGCATTTAAACTTAAATAGTAAAAGCATGTTATTTATTTTATTTATTTATTTAGTGGGCTGCTCAGGATTTTGGGTCTCCAATACTGTGCAAAAGTCTTGATCTACCCCTCATTTCTTATATTTTGCTTCTGAGGAGACAGGCTTTCTCCAGGCTTTCTTGAAGGTCTTTCAAAGTTTTTCTTTGGCTGCATTTTCAGTCCAGTCCTTGTACCTGAACATTTTCAGAGAAATGTTTTTTTTTTGTTTTTGTTTTCTCTGTTAAGCTACTTGACACTGACTATGAATCATTCAAGCATTAAAAAAAGATGCCTAAATCAAAGAATGAACCAGTGTTGTCTCTACATGTAAGACACAACTTAGCAAAGAACCAGTTTTAAATTGAATCTTTAGGCACTTTGTTACCAACAGCCTGTCGCAGAAACACATCATTTGTTCACATTTCTTTAGTTGAATCTGTGAAAATACCAAAGATAACAGTTGGACAGCATAAAGTGATTCCTGAAGAGATATTAGCTGAACATTTGTCATTTGTCAGCATGGTGTGCTGTGTGTCCTTGAAAAAATTGAGGAAACTGGACAAGTGTTAGAAGATGGACAGAAGTGATGTCCTTAAGAAACAGGAGAAGTGGGAAGGGAAACAGGGAGAAAAGGCTGAGGTCTGCCAAATTATACAAGACCTGGACTGAAAATCAGTGTCAACAGGTCTGATGGAGTGATGAATCCAAATTTAAAATCTTTGGTTCAAATAATCATCAAAATGTACAGAGGTCAGGAGAGAGGTACAACAGTGAGTCTACAGCCATCTGGGAAACATGGTGGAGGCTCTGTCACGGTTTGGAGCTGCGTTTCAGACAGTGGTGTTGGAGATCTTGTCAAAATTGATGGAATTATGAACACAAAAAGTACCATCAGATATTGATCCACCATACAGTACCATCTGTAAAGTGTCTGATTGTCACCAGCTTCATTTTTCATCATAACAATGATCCCAAACACACTGCCAATGCAGTAAAAACATACCTGGATAGAAAAACACACAATGGAACACTATCAGTCATGGATTGGCCTCCTCAGAGCCCGGACCTCAACACTACTGAAGCAGTGTGGGATCATCCTGACAGAGAACAGAACAAAAGGCAGAAACATCCAAAGAGCTTTGAATGTCCTTCAAGAAGCCTGGAGAACTATTCCTGAAGATGCTTAAAGAAATGACAGAAAGCTGCCTCAGAGAGTTCAGACTGATGAAGAATAAAGGTGCTCACACCAAATATTAACCTTCATCTCATTAGAATGATAAAAACTCTGTTTTTGCCTTATATACTGTATTTTCCTAGCAAAATAGAAAGAAATGAGGGGTGACTTGAGACTTTTGCACAGAACTGTATGTTAGCAGAAAAAAAATCAAAATTGTATAACTACTGTGTGCACTTTAACATTTATGTAAAGATCATAACAAAAGTTTAATTCAATTTACTACATTTTAAAATGCCTCATTTTATATTTTAGTTTGATTTGTAAACATAACTTTAATTCTACTCAAACGTTTCATTAATAACATTTAGTTTTCTTTACACCCCTGGTTAAAAATAGTGGACTGAGAGGAGACACAAACCCAGCCTCAGGGTCACAAGCTAGTGTATTCCAAGGGCTGGTCCCAAGCCTGGATAAATGGGAGGGTTGAATCAGGAAGGGCATCCAGCATAAAAATCTGTGCCGGATCAAAACATGTGGACCACTGCACCTCAGGGAAATATGGGAACAGCCAAAAGCACCTTTTATATTTAATCTGTACAGCTAGTTAAATAAGTAGGAAAATGTCAAGTTGAATGATGAACATTGCAAAGGCGTCATTTTGTTTTTTGTTTTTTTTATCCTGCATTTGTCTGCAGAAATCTACCGCATTGTGTCACAGAAGCAGATAGCAGACAGATCTGCGCACGACGAGTCTCCAGGCAACAATGTCGTAGATATAAGTGTCCCGCCAACCACTGACGGGCAGAAGGGCAACAAACTCCAGTGCTGCCAGAGCCTGTGACGCTCGATCCAATGACACTCATCCTCTCCTCCACATTCACCTCAACATCACATCACCTGTGCACTTTTTCTTCCCGTAGCTCTGCTCACAGCCAACTCCCTCACCACTTTACCCTCTCTTCT
>VUQS01061286.1:1712-18178 GCA_015108495.1 Heterochromis multidens
AAAAAGTAAAAAAATTTTTTTTTTTTTTTTTTTTTTTTAAACTGAGCAAAGGAGAAAAGCTTTACTATTTACAAACACACATTCAGCTCAAAGTAACTCCACAAAATAACAACAAAATAGGAAGTTTTATTTGTGAAAAATCATCTGACAATTCACAAGCTTAAAAAACATCCTTGTTGCTAAAAAAAAAAGGGATATGTTTGAGGTTTTCAGTATACAACAAAAATAACTGTTTCATGAAAATAAATAGCTTAGATTGATACCAACTTATAACTATGTCTTTCAATTGTTAACGTGAAACCAACTCTCACAATCAAACTTAAAATCATGTATCCACGGCTAGTTTTGTGTCCCGTTGTGTATGAAGTTACGTCGCTGTTGAAAACCTAATAGAGAGCAGAGCTTTCTCATTTAAGCGACAAATGCAGTTTCCTGCTGGAGAAGAGCTGAACCCAGACCTGCAGAATCAGAAGATACAGGCAGAGTGGATAGAAGAGGAAAAATACATCAACAGACCTGACTGATCTGCGCCATCGGTTACAAACAAATCACAAACAACAGAAGGAGTCGAGCGGGAGGAGAGGACCTTTTAGTCAAGAACAAAAACAGTACAAGTTGAACTAATAATCATTTTAACACTGCTCAAATCAAAGTGTCCATGAGAAGCCAGGAGTATCCACTGCCCTATAAAAGCATCTAGATCTAAATATCTGCAGCACCTCAGAGAAGACCGTGTTTGTGTGTTGTTTGGAGGAGAAGAGGAATGCCACAGAAACTTCAACATGTGCTTTTTTAAAATCACATCCGTCCTGCTTCCTGTCCAGACAGCGAGCAATAATAACCCCACAGCCTGCGGTCCTAACGCTGGGAAGGCGGGCTTTCTTGATGCACCACTCAGCTCGTAGCCACGTCAGATTTTGGAGGCAGTTCCAGGGTCTCAGCAACTTCTCCTAAATCATCCAACAACTCTGTGAAAGCTGGTCGTCGGAAGGATTCCACCTTAGATCGGGAGGGAGGAAAAGAAACCAGTGAGTTTCAGAACTTATAAGAAAACCTTGGTGGAAAGCACCAGTGTTACACAGTATACTGATACTAATGAGATCCTGCAATACCTTGCCACCAAAAGCTGTACTATTCACAGTTTGTTAGTAAGAACTGCAGTGTTTTAGGGATGACTCCAATGTAGGTGCTGCACCAACATTTGATGATTGTCACGTCTGACGTTTAGGGGGGTATTTTGCTGATGTGATTGTCATAGCGATCGCAAGGACTCCTACAAGAAGAAGCTGGAGGCCAAACTCGAGCAGGACAACAAGAGCGATGTGTGGAGGGGAATGAAGAAAATCACTGGCGACAGACAGACAGCTAGTGTGCAGCCTGTAGAGAGCAAATGAGCTGAACAGGTTCTTTAACATGTTTAGTTACAGCTGTCTCCTCCACCACACACTCTAGCATCCAATCTCCTCACTACCTTTAATGATTTTGCCCTTCTCTCCCCTTTATCCTGCCAAGTGAACTCTGTGAATCAGATCCCCCCACATCTCAGAAACACCCACTGCTTGACTGTGACTTTTGGCCAGGTTAGGAGACAGATGGAGAAACTGCACCAGGACAAGGCTGCAGGCCCTGATGGCATCAGCCCCAAGGTTCTAAGGACCTGTGCTAGCCAGCTGTCTGTGACCCTGAGCCACAATTACAAACAGAGTGCTGTCCCAGAGTGTTCCAAACTTGTGGAATGAATGGAAATATTGTACATGGGTAGCCAACAGGAAGAGAGAACCCACAATTTAAGACCAGCTCCTCAATTTTAATTTATTTTGTGAGTCAAATACCACAGCAAAATCTCCTTAAGACAGACATCTTTTTATGACTTGGAAAACATACTTATAAATATATATATAAATATAAATATATATTGTCAGCTTTTATTTCAAGTTCACTGTGGGAAGCTACTCCAAATTCATTTTTATATTTTCCATGTGAAGTATCTACTTTTATCCACATACCATACAGCAGCTGGCTGCCAACTCCAGGAGGCGCTGTGGGCAGTCTGTCACCAGCTCCCTAAATGCTTTCACATCCAGTCCATAGTCCTGAAATGCATTAACATAAACAGTCCATGTGTAAACTGTCATAACAAGAAATTCCCTCACTACACTTACAAGAATCTACTATGTCAGCCATGTGCTAACATCGCATCATTCTGTATCTTACACAGTTTGGCACTAGTTGATCACAACAATCCAAGAACCAGACATCCATGAACTCTGGTTTCTGGGCTTAAACTGCTTGGCCAGTCATCAGCTTTAAAAGACATCCCTGTGATGGCCACGCTTGCAGTCACATAACTATAAAGTCAGTAAGCCCATGCACCAGCATGCCACACACCATGTTTCAGCTAACTTACTTTTTGATACATCACTGCACATAGACTCAAACATATAAATGATGACACAATCTTTGATTTCATGTATCATGCACTTGTTTATTTAGCATTTGTTTAAATACATTAGCTCTATGTGTAGCACTCACATTCAGTTAGCTTTTGTATGTTCAAAATAGGCTACAAATAGGTGTAATGTGTAGTTGGCCCAGTACTTTTGTCCATATAGCGTATGTGTCTTTGACAGTGGATTGACATTTTATTTGTGAAATGGTTGGGATCAGATAACCACATATCCACTCCATTACTGGACGATATTTTAAAACTAAAAAAAACATCATGTGTATCACATGATGTTTGTGTCGTGTGAGGAGTCTGCAGAGGAGCTGAAGAACTGGAGAAAAGACGTCCTTTCAGTTTTTCAGCAAATCTCATGGTTGTTTAGACATCTTTTTAACTAGCTTTGCTGGGTGGGTAATAGCTAATCCCATTTGTGAATATTCATGCTACATTTCAACAGCAGATGGTCTCTGCTGTGGTACAGTGAGTTCTACCTGGGTTCTGGGGAGTATTTCAGGGTCAGCAGGGATCCTGGCCAGGATTTCACAGAGCACAATACCAAAGGAGAAAACATCCACCTGGAACAAGTCAAACATCAAACATTTTGTTGTTTTTTTCTTAAAGCAAAAGACCATCTCAGAGAATACTTCAAAGAATAACCTAGATAATTCTGATTCATTACCTAATTTTTTTGCCAATTTACATTACAGAAATCCAGCTTCCCACAATGTGCTGCTTTACTTTATTGTATCTTGTCAGAAAATACACTTTCTGACATATTAGACACAAATAACATTCATTGAAGAAAAAAATGAATGCTAAAAATAAAGAGTTTTTGTCTTTTAAGACTTGATATCTGCCAACACAAGGAATGTTACCTGAAATTATACTACAGGTACTTTCAACTCACTTATTCAGTACCGCTTATGGATGGCATGACACATTAGAGCAGCTGTTTTCTCAATAAAGTCATGCTGACACACCATGACAGCTGACACAGGAAACAGGACTGTTACCTTGCGATCATACGGCTCTCCCCTGAGCATTTCGGGGGCCATCCAGAAAGCCGAGCCCACCAGAGAGAGCTTCCTGCCAGTGTCTTTCACTGGAAGCTCCACCACCTCCCTCGCCAGGCCAAAGTCTGTCACCAGGGCCTCCCGCCCCCGAGATGTCACCCGGATCAGACAGTTCTACAGAGACACAAGGAGGAGACTGAGGAACAGAACTGCAATGGGGTGTTTGTCCCAGCAGAGGGCAGTGTAAGGCTGAACAACCAGGACCATCAACAGTTCATTTTTCACACTGTCTTTAATTTGAAAAAAGAAAAAAAAAAGTCTTTGTATGGGCTTCTACTGTGTGTTAAATATGTGTTTCCTGGAATAGCTGCCACACGGTCACAAACAGTCTCTCTTTAGTCTCTTCACTTGTTAATAGATTCAATAGGATCTTCTGTCAGCACCTTTAAAGCAGACTAAATAACTCACCACAGGGATTCAGTGTGCGAAAAGGCAGCCTCCATCACACTGATTGGCTCTCTCATCTGATTTTAATAAAAACCATGAAACTGTGGAAAAAGACAAACCCTGATAGACTTGAGTTTACAGGGTGAGAGCAGGAGGTGTGATGAGAGGCAGGAAGTGGGAGAGCAGCTCTGAGCTGTTGCTGCATAATAACAGTGGGTCTGCAACATATGGGTGTACTGTTGATGCATGGGTTTGCATGCATGTAAATCTTTGTTCTTCTGTTTTTAAGAATCACTGGGCGTGTGTGGAAGTCACATTTGGCTCCCGTTGCACTTGAAGCCTTTTCCATCCAGCAGCCTGTCATTATGTGGCTCTCCTGGAGAAAAACTACTGCAGTCCCAGACTCCAGCTCTAAATTTAGACACAACCCCTTACCCCTCTGCCAAGCAAGGCAACAGTTTGGGGAACAAAACTGGAAAATCCTCAGAAACACAAGAAACTGGGGGGAAAATAGCACAAATTAGGGTGTCCCGACTCCTCCAGGAGCTTAAACTTTTATTCAAGTTTAACTTTCAGAGACACTTTAACAAAGACTGCATTAGTTCAGGGGATCTGGGAGGTAATTGGCCTTTTGGAGGTCCTAAAGCACTGACATCACAGACTCCACATGTCTACCAACCTAAATGGATTTGTTGAGTTGGTGACTCATTTAAACCTTCTTTCACCAGAAAAGAGGTGATCTAAGTCGAGACCAAGCTCAACCAGATATGTTTCAATGTGAAAATATTTGTGGATTGTTTTGACTTTGGAACTTGTCAAGCTCGTCAACAAACCAGAAGGAAAAATGATTTTAGGATATAGAGATGAACACAGCTTCCTGGTCTGTAAAGTGAAGCCTATGAAAAACTGCTATAAACTTGCACTTTTTCTAGTGGCCAGCAGGGATCGACTCAGTTTCAAAATGAAGTCATTTGTATAGAAGTGTATGAGAAAACAGTCCTACTTCTCATGTGAATTATGACCTCAGTAAACATTTTCCTATTTCCTATTTTTAATGCCTGCAGCGTGGAGCCCACACAGAGTTATCTAAATTATTTTTTGACTTTGGTTAATAATTCAAAGTAACTATTAACCAGCTGATAGTTTAACTGTGGGTATGTTTGTAAATTCAGTCTGCAATAGTCTGAGCATCATCTGACCTGTTGTTCTGAAATTCACATTTTCAGTTTCAGAGTGCTCAGAGCAGGGGTGGAATTAGTTATTTGGGGGGCTGCGAGCAAACTATCTTACTTTATTTTCACACCTGAACTGAATGTTGGTATTGGCAGTGGTAAAAGTACCCAAGAATTGTAACACCACTGGCCAGAAAAGGAATAAAATGACTGTCAATATCTCCCAATATATTAGCATTTTCAAATAGATTCACACTTATCTGGTCATTCAATTCATGGGAAAAAAGCAGGAATAGCTCACTGTATTACATATTTCATCACGACTCACTCACACCCTACAAAATACAAAACCAGTTCTGAAAATGTTGGGACACTGCGTAAAATGTAAATAAGAACAGAATGCAATCATTTGCAAACCTCATAAACCCATATTTTATTCAAAATAGAACATAAAAAACATATCAAATGTTTAACATTTTAAGAAAAATATTTGCTCATTTTGAATTTGATGGCATCAACATGTCTCAAAAAAGTTGGGGCAGGGCCATGTTTACCACTGTGTAGCAACTCTTCTTTTAACAACAGTCTGTAAATATCTGGGAACCGAGGAGACGAGCTGCTGGACTTTTGGGAGAGGAATATTTTCTTATTCTTGTTTGATAGAAGAGTCTAGCTCCTCAACAGTCCTGGTTTTTCTTTGTCATATTTTTTGTTTCATGATGCAACAAATGTTTTCAGTTTGTGAAAGGTCTGGACTGCAGGCAGGCCAGTTTAGGACCTGGACTCTTGTACTATGCATCCATGCTAATCTGCAGTATGCAATTTAGCATTGTCTTGCTGAAATATGTAGGCCTTCCCTGAAAAAACATGTTGTCTGGATGTTGCTCTAAAACCTGTATATACCTTTCAGCACTGATGGTGCTTTTCCAGATAAGCAGTACTAATGCACTCCCATACCATCAGAGATGCAGGCTTTGGAAATGAGCACTGATAACAAGTCAGATGGACCTTTTGATGATATTATGTATTATAAATGACAAGATACTCACAGTCTTTGCAATTTTACATTGAGGAAAATTATTCTGAGATTGTTCAACAATTTGTAGACAGTTTTTTGCAGATTGGTGAACTCCTGCCCATGTTTACTCCTGCTCTTTTATACCCAATCATGTTACTGACCTGTTGCCAATTAACCTAATTAGTTTCAAATGTTCCTACAGCAGTTTTGTTTTAGTACCACTTACTTTTCCAGCCTTTAGTTGACCCGTCCCAACTTTTCTGAGACATGCTGCTGCCATCAAATTCAAAATGAATATTTTTCTTAAAATGGTACATGTGTTGTACTGTGTTTATTTACATTTGACACAGTTTCCCAACTTCTTTGGAATTGGGTTTGTAATAAAGCAGACATATGATATACATAGTAAGAGCTTATTGCAATATTTCCAATTGAAATACTGTTTGAAAGAAAAAAAATCAGTTTATCAAAGAACTTCTGCATTTATCCCCATGAAATAGTCAACTCAAACTCAAAAAAATGATCCCCTAAACTCGACATAAATATCTATCTGCTTCAAGATTTTTGCTACTCTTGGTCTGTTAGCCATGGTTCACTGTAGAATATTATGGCAGTGATTAGAAAATTTAAATAAAATGAATAAAATAAAAGCCTGTAATTCTTCCACGTTGATCCATTATCCAGCATTATGGATGGATCCATGAGGTTTCTGTGACGTAAATCCAACAAAGCCCGTATCTGAAAAAAACTGCACGGGGACAGAGCCAAATGAGTAGCCTCAGGGTAACATGCGTGGGGTGGGGGTGGGGATGTCTCAACAACAGTTATATGTGCAGCAACAGCACTTACATAGCAACAACCTATTTACATGATAATAGTGACTGTCATCATGTTGTGACTTCACATTGCCGACTGCTTCTTCGGGGAAGCCTGGCAACTGGAGGAGGGATAGCACCTACGCACACAAGCATACCTACGCACCAGTTTCTCTATGGGGATCTGCAAGGACTTGTGATCATTACAGAGAATAAATTAGAGAACAGAGAGGTCTATTAAGGATGCTGTTAGGGTTTGCTCATTTAACTGAAATTAGAAAAAAAAAAAAGTTTCTATTTGGGCTGAAAATAATTTAAGAACAACATATCTGAGCAGTTTATTAATAAAAAAACTGCATTTAAAATATGGACTACAACACAAAGAAGCAAATCAATGAGGCATTTTTACATGGGTTTGGAAAAAGATTAACTAAAACGGTTAGTTAATTTTCATCTTGTTACAACAGTAACAAGATGAAAATGAACAAACAAGGAATAACTAGCTGTACTTGGGGGGAATTAAAAGAATAACTAGTCTCTTTCTCTGTGTACACCTCTTTAATTGTTAGCTGTTACAACCAAGTGTTAGCTGAAGTGCATTCACCTGCATGAGTCTCTGGAGACACACTCAGTGGTAGTGACAACAGGTGCAGAGATATGAGATGAAACTTTACTGCAGTGAAATTACAGGGCAGACTGTTGGTCTCACCTTAGAATTGAGGTCTCTGTGATAAATGTTTTTGTAATGCAGGTAGATCATTCCTCTGCTTATATCACAGGCTAAGTCCACCTTCTCTCTCCAGCACAGGGAAATGTCTTTCCTGGCCAGAAGCTCCTCCAGACAGCCACCATTTACATACTGAAACATCCAGCAAATACATTATTATATATAAATACTTAAAGACCTAACCAGAATACAAAAAAGCTGGATTGGAAAAGTTATTATTAAAAAAAACTGAAGAATAGTACAAAACAATACTTTAGTTATCTAGTATTATATGTCGTTATGTAATTAAAAGGGCAATATAAAAACATGAAATGATTTGAAAGTGTAATTTCCTCTAAAATACCCTGCGGTGAAGTACACCAGCAGATTTCTGTCACAGTGGCAAAATTCAATTTCCTCAGTTCATTAGAAAAAAAGGGGTTTCTATTTTGTTTTTATTTACATTTTTTACTTAGTTTATTTAAAAAAAAATTTTTTCTTGCAACAAGAAACTTTCTTCAAATAATAAAATCATTTTCACGTTATTATAAAATGTTTTATCACAAAACTAGTTTATTCCATTCTATAAGGAAACTTTTCTTGTTATAACAAAAGAAGACTTTTTGTCTTCTTTTGAGATATGTAAAATAATGACATACTATTAAATGTTTGTAGTAAGAAAAAAAAGACATATCCCATTAAAAATAAATAGGTATCCCATAATAAAATGAACATCTTTTTTAAATGAAGAAAGTTGCTTTTTGGAACAAGAAACTGAGGAGAATGTATTTTGTCAGAGTGGTAGCAGCAAACCCAATCTGGTTACACAATGCCTAACTCAACTCATTCACCATTTCATTATCACTCTCAGTTTATATCAGTGTTGTCTGTTGTGTTAACAGAGCCAACCTGCAGGTATACACTGTAACAATGACTCACAAGTCACAAAAAAGGAGTAGAACTCACCTCTAAGATTGGATAGAGTTTGTCTTCTTTCACACAGATTCCCAAATACCTAGAATAAGGAGAACTATGTTATTTAATTGTTTGTCTTATTATTGAAATAAAGAGCATAATTAAGTCATTTCTGGAAATGACTTAATCCTGTGGATTGGGACCCTGTGCCACTCAAGCAAGAAGAAACAGCATCTATATTACAGAATATCTTTGGTGGCAAATCATTACACCTTGTTTGTAACCCAAAAAAAGTGTTTTCATGATAATGAACAAAAACACCTTTACCACTGTGTTTTTTTTTTGGTGTTTTCATCGAATTTTCTGCCAAAAAGAAAATAAAGAATGTCACAAGTCCTATTCTTTATATGATATGATGTATATAACAAGTAAGGTTGTCAAAAAAAAGAAAAGAAAAACGATGCTCAGATACTAATCAATACTGAAAATGACTATCAGAGTAGATACTCTGATAGATGCAACAGTATCGATACCAACAGTGCTATCTTCACCTCCTCCAGTTGTCACACAACTTCAAACAGCAGTGCTGCACACAGACAGGCACACAGCCCCTCCTCTCATTAGCAGCTGAAGTAGTTGTTGTTCACACTTTAATACTTCAGTGTTGTTGAAACAAGAGCTTTAATGACCTCTCAAAATTTCTTAAACAGTTATCATAAATGTTAACCTGGCTGGCACACATTTTATATTAGCAATTACCTGATCACCATGTTAGCTGTCTGTTAAGTTAAGGTAGCAGCTATGGCTAATAATAAAATGATAGGCACCTCCCACATTATCAGTCCTGCCCATCTGTAAGGTGACCTTAAATGAACTTAACTGAACTAGACAGCTGATGTCTTTATTATTTAGCTTTAACAGATGGGTCCTAGAAAAAATGACTGCAACAAAGACCATTTATATATTTTTTTGGCTTGAGCTTATGCAGGTTGGTGTGTGCCAGGTACTGCTTTCATCACAGCAGGCTGCACTGTAATGACCTGTACTTTGATAACCTTACCGCTTTGACCTTGCTAAATGGCTAAAATGTGATAGCTTAGGTAAACATTACATCTTGCCTGGCTTCACACCTGATTTTTTTTCTCTCGTTAGGTCAGATGAGCTTTTAGTTCTGCTGCTCCGCTGACAATACCTGCTCTGTGTACCTTAAGATGAAAAACTTTCAATTGTCATGGACAAGCGCCATTTTTAAAAAGTACCAGAAGCAAAAAAAGAAGAAGAGCAGACTTTTTCTCAAACTTTACCATCAGCACAGACGAATTTGCAGTATAATGGACACAACAACAGTAACTCAGCAGCATTCTCAGTTTCCCCAATTGTTGCCACTGTTTTGGTTTCACAGATCCATAGTTACATTAGTGATCACCTTGAATTAAGCTAGCTTGCATCGCCTGGTTGATTTTGGCTGCTCAGAATCAACATCATGGTTGAAGCTTCAACAAATCCATTTATCCAGGATGTCTTTCAGGTCGTCTAAAGTACAGTGCCATCAGCAGTACCCTCACCTTTCTACAGTGGATATTCATGGTTGTTTTTAAATCCCTAGGGGGTTTTCTACAAACAAACATTACATTAATACTTAACTGGTACCATATGATGGTTATTACATAACAGTAATAAGTGGGAATGGTGGGCATTTTGATTTTATTTTTTCCAGGTATAAAACAGCTATTTGGATTTAGTACATATTTGGATGTGTCTTGCCTTTGTCTTGCCTTTGTCTGTGTATGTGTTTGTTTATTGTACATCATGTCCATCATTATCAACAAAATTAACATAACAGTGTGAACCCTGTAAAACTGTTTAGTACTACTAAATATAAATATGTTTAAAGGTATTACCATTACACTATTTAATAACTACAACTGCCATCAATCCTCCCCAATTTACAGATTGTGAAGCTGTGATGTAGGGAGAAAAGAGTGATGAGTGGGAAGGTGTAGAGCCTGGTGAGACAGAGAGGAGAGATTGCATGCACTGGGAGGGAAATCCTCAAGCATTTTCTTTTGCTTTTAGCAGAGCTGAGCCCAGTAGACAAACCACAATAGGTCTATAGCATACAGGTGGTACATGGGGTGACTGTTACCTAACAATGTTGGGGTGGGAGAGCTTCTGCAGCAGACTGATCTCTCGAACAATGCTGTCTTGGTCCACATCGTTTTTGTAGATCTTCACTACCATCACCTTCCGATTGGTCCTGTGCATCACCTAAAGGATAGTGGTGCCCGTTAGCAGAAGTGGAAGCAGTGGTGGTTATAGACGTTACAGTGAGGATAGTGTGACAGCCACTGTCCCTGTATAACTTATGCACAGCTGCCAACATGGCCATATTAACATAAATGAGTTAATTCAATTCAATTCAATTTTATTTATATAGTGCCAATTCACAACAACAGTCGCCTTAAGGTGCTTTATATTGTAAGGCAAAGACCCTACAGTATAAGAAAGATACCCCAACAATCACACAACCCTCTATGAGCAAGCACTTGGCAAAAGTGGGAAGGAAAAACTCCCTTTTTTAAGATTTATTTTGGGCTTTTTGCCTTTATTTGACAGTTCAGTGGTGAAGAGTACATAGGAAAGAAGGGGAGAGACAGTAGGAGAAGACACGTAACAAAGGACCACAGATCGGGCTTGAACCCGAGCCTCTGCATTTCAGCCATAAGGCATACTGGCGTCTGCTCAATCAGTAAACTAAATTGGCACCCTGAAAAACTCCCTTTTAACAGGAAGAAAACTCCAGCAGAACCAGGCTCAGGGAGGGGCAGCCATCTGCCGCAACTGGTTGGGGGTGAGGGGAGGGAGAATACAGCAGAGAGAGAGAGAGAGGACAAAAGACACACTATGGGAGAAAGAGCCAGAGTTTAATCATTACTAACGATTAAATACAGTAGTGGTATATAAACACACAGGGAGTGAAAACAGATGAGGGAAGAAGAAATGCTCAGTGCATCATGGGAAGCCCTCCAGCAGGCTAAGCCTATTGCAGCATAACCAAGGGAGGGTTCACGGTCACCTGATCCAGCCCTAACTATAAGCTTTATCAAAAAGGAAAGTTTTAAGCCTGATCTCAAAAGTAGAGAGGGTGTCTGTCTCCCGAATCCAAACTGGGACCTGGTTCCACAGTAGAGGGGCCTGATAGCTGAAGGCTCTGCCTCCCATTCTACTTTTGAAAACTCTAGGAACCACAAGTAAGCCAGCAGTCTTAGAGCAAAGTGCTCTGTTAGGATTTGGTACAATAAGGTCTTTAAGATATGACGGGGCCTGTTTTTGGTTTCATGATAAAATATAAAACCAAAAACATCAATATATAATAACTTAGCACAAGAGAGTAAACTAAGTTCACCAAGCATCTGAAAAAAATTAAGCAAATGTGGAAGTGCAAATATCTGCAATTCTTCTAACGGCCACTTGAGGTAGGCTCCAAAAAACAGTCAATCCCCATAGACTCCCATGTTAAAATGCCCAGTTTTCCAAGATTAAAACACTTGCTAACAGTCTGGTACAAAAACATTTTAGGCCTCTATGGATAGTTTACCACTTTATAACAACTTTACTGTGATTGATTTTTTCTTTAATCATTTAGATATTGGAAAGAAAGCACATGACTGCTTTGACTGACAGAGACAACTGTCGACAACAGACGCCTGAGAGGCCACGCCTCAACTAATTCAGGTCACTGAACTGGGCCTCTTAACCATGTTTGTTGCTGTTGGTGCATTTTGGAGCTTTTTAATGGAATTATGTAATAATTAAGACTTCATGTGAGCTACAACCATCCCAGAAGTTTGTCCTTCAGATTTGGTGAGTGAAATTCTAGTATTTGATTCATCTTTTACTTAGCACCAATTAGCACATACGTGTCTGTGTACTGCATCCGTGTACTATGAAAATGCCTTGCTAACCACGGCTGCTAGTGTTAGCTAATAACATTCTTGTCCAAATATGGTCACTTCTGACTCCAAAAAACAACGTATCAGCCAAAACATTACCACTGAAGCTTCAAAATATAGAGTTCAGAATCATGCGTGTCTATGTCTATCTTTTACATAGAAATATTTATCTAAAGTTTGCTAACACTGAATAACTTAGCCACAATTAGCTACTGTTCATACCAGATCAATTAAAGTGGTAGCATCAAAACCTCCAAGTGTATTGAATTGATGTTGAATTATAATATTCCTTTTTTAAGAGGTACATGGTCTTATTCCATCTTTCAAAGCCACAGAGAGCTAACAGTTTACATGGGTGACCAAAAACAAGCTTTGCTTTCTGAGTTGATTCAACTGGAACAAAAGTCCAAAATCAGAGAGCAAACAGTCAGTCTGGGCAAAGCGCTGACTTCCCTTATCACTCACCCATCCCATGGCCTCTTTCTAGCTCATTTCATCAGGGACAAAGCCTAAATGTATCAAAATTAGCTCTTCCAGTAGCTCTGTTCCAGCAGAAGAATTATGTAAGGTCTCAGCTGGGGTTGAGTACTGCAACCCAAAGGTCTCCAAAGCTGGTGGGCCAATTACAGAATGGCAAGAATGTCCCAATTAGTGGCTGGGACAAAGCAAGCTTTGATGGCATACATAGGCTGACAAGGCAAAACAGAAAGGGTGGAGGGGGCAGAAGAAATACCTTATAGACTTTGGAGAAGAAGCCACTCCCGATTAGCTCAGCGCTGAAATTTTCCCAGAACTCCAGTTTACGGACAGCTGTGCGAAGCTTCTGCCATCGCTCCACATGGTAGTATTTGTCTGAGGACTCACCATAAAGGGTGGGACTGGTGGGCTCTGACGACACATCCACATCACACATCCTGGAGATATCCGCTGGGAAAATAGCGACTGACAAGTTAAAGTGAAGCTTCTACAAGATAATCATTTTTTGTGCTAGGATTAGTCATTTTCACAACAAAAAGGTAGAGAAAAGAATCACTTTGGAAATCACAAGTAGAGACACAATGTTAAATATCTGGTTAATTTAAATAAAAAGACCATGGGCTCTAGAAATGTAGATATTTTTGCTAAATGTGTTTTTAGGGTTAGGGTCATCACCGATGAGGACCAGCTAGCTCTGCTTCTTCCTGTCTAGTATTTTTCTAGGGTTAGGCCACATTAGGGCAGGCTGGTCTGGCTCCTTTTATGGCTTTCCTTGATGTCACTCAGCTGACTTGAGTTCCATGGTTGTACAAAAACTTCACCATCTTGAACTGCATCTGGAAACAAACTTTAGGTTACAAAATCTTAGACAGCCACTCCAACCAGAACCTGCAGTTGGTGGAGAGCTGATGCTGCTATGTTGTAGCTCCTCAAAGCTGCAGAGCAGGGACTAACATTTCTAGCTGTAGTCCATGACAGTGGAGCAGGCGTTCATCCTCAGGATGAAGAACTCACTCAAGAGGCAGCTGATTATGACTCCGTTATTTACTTGTTGCAAAGTATATATAGTAATACTTTATTAATTTATTTTGGGTGCTCCTCCTTTTACATGCTCACAAACACGCTGGCATGTGAACATTATCTCAAACCATCGGCATCACTACTGCTATAAATACAATCTAACTCTGTGGGAAAACTGGCATCTTTCCAAAACTTGCACCCTGAAGCAAAGACTGTTCCTGTATGTGTGAAAGACATACGGTCACTCCCAGGTGTGTGAAGCTTGGCGTGTCTTGTAGAGAGTGACATATTTGAGCTGAATGAACTATGGATAATCTACAGTGAGGATGTTTAGAACCCAATCTCAAGTCTCTAGTCTCTTTGTGAGTAGCTGCATTCCCACTAAGTTCTTATATTGGCTTATTTGTGTCTAATACTGAAGCGGATCCAGGTGAACTCTCTTTTAGCTCTGCCCACCTGGTACATTATAATCAGACCCCTCACATGCAAAAAATCTGTTCAATTCTACCAACCAGGCAATGCAAGCTAATGTAATTCAAGGTTAGCTAAACAACATTCTATGGAGCAGGCTGTGCTGAAAATGCTCCCAATTTAATTTTGATGAAAAGGCTAACTGGACCAGAAAATAATGTATTAATGTGATTGAATTTTATTCACTCCAAGTTTAAGCTCTTGCTTCTCTTAATCCAACTAAAAAAAAGGAAAATAAATAAATAAATCACATTGTAGTTCTGTAATGATTATAAAGCCTCTGGACCATCAATGAGCACCACACTACATTCACATTTATACTATATTATATTATAATATACATGTTTACATTTATATCTATGCAAATATATATCAGGATGTATATGTATTTCCCACTGCTGCTAAACTGAACACACCAACCAAAAGGGCAATTTATGCATTTAACAGCATGAAAGCGACCCCAGATCAAAGAGAAGCTCACAAAAGGTCTAATTTCACTCTTACACTTAGCTGCATACAGTAGATGAGGGAAAACGCTTCCACTTTACATGCTGCAACAAAGATGATAAAAAATGAAGCTTGAAAAGCTTAAAATGAGGGCAGGGCTGTACGCTGAACACAGAATCTTTTTGAAAATGATGACAATTTCTACCTACAACACAACACAGTCTAGAGTAAATCTGGACCATCAATGAATTACAAATACCTATTAGTACCTTAAAGTTCCGTGCCATAAAGTTTTGTTTGTTTTTTTATTTTTGTTTTTTTTTTAAGTTTTGTTATATTTAAGGCCTTCATTTTACAAGACCATTACAGGTGTCCAGTATCTGGAGCCAAGACAGTAACAGCAAGAACTTCAAGTCCTGTTGCAGACATGGACACAGACAGCTGCAGACACCACAGACGAGAAGAGATTTTTGTTAAACTTTCTTTAGTCTCCTTTAAGTCAGCTGGAAGAGTGTGTGCATAGTTGGTGCATTGTAGTGTAGTGTTACCATGGGCAAGTCCACAAAAAAATTGGCAGGCAAGTAGATGTCCACACAGAGCCTTGCACCATATGATGATGAAGTGATAAGTGTCTTGGAGTTTGGATTGGTGTTCAACTATGAACTCAGAGCAAGGCAACAAATAAAGCACAAAAAAAACTGCGACTAGGCCCATTAACATCATGGGTTAGGAGGTGGAAACAGTGGAAAGTTACAGGTACTTGGGCGTTCACCTGAATGACAGACTGGACTAGAGGACCAACAGTGATGCTGTGTACAAGAAGGGGAAGAGCAGACTCTACTTTCTAAGGAAGGTCAGCTCCTTTAATGTGTGCAACAAGATATTGGAGATCTACCAGTCTGTGGTAGCAAGTACCATCTACTCTGCTGTTGTCTGATGGGGGGCAGCATCAGTGCCAGAGATCCCAGCAGGATCAACAAACTGATTCACAAGGCTGGAAGCATCATTGGACAGAATTTGGAGGTGTTTGAGTCAGTGAGGGACAGGAGGTCACTGAACAAACTGCTCTCCATCATGGACAACCCATCTACCCACTCCACTCCACACTTCTGAGGCAGCAGAGCTTCTTCTCCCTCAGACTTATTCAACCCTGCTGCATAAGATTCCACATATTTTTGTATTATACCTTCTCCCAGCTGTTTTTCTTAGATTTATAGTGTGCATATTATTTGTTAATGCAATTTGCACTACTCTCTTGCACAGTCTCAGTCTTATTTTTACTCTTTTTTAACTAATTTCATTTTTACTTTTCTTTGTTTTTTATCACAGTATAATGCCCTCACTATGCGCCTGTGGCGCTTTTACTTAACTTTGTTGTTTATTTATTGTAGACTGTACTATTTTTTTTTTTTTTTAATTTCCCTTGTGGGATCAATAAAGTATTATAAAGACTGGACACACTGGGGGAGGTGGTGGAAAGATGCACACTAAAGATGTTAGAAGCCATCCTGAACAACTCTGATCACCCACTTTATAACATCTTTATGGAACAAAAAAACATCAGTA
>VUQS01061298.1:0-13033 GCA_015108495.1 Heterochromis multidens
CAGGCACTAAGCACTGCCAGAGCCCTACAAAATGACCTCCAGCAGGCCACTGGTGTGAATGTCTCTGACCAAACAATCAGAAACAGACTTCATGAGGGTGGCCTGAGGGCCCAACATCCTCTAGTGGGCTGCCCGGCACTGTGGAGCCCGATTTGCCATCAAATACCAGAATTGGCAGGTCCACCACTGGCGCCCTGTGCTTTTCACAGATGAGAGCAGGTTCACCCTGAGCAAGTGACAAACGTTAAAGGGTCTGGAGAAGCCGTGGAGAACGTTATGCTGCCTGTAACATCATTCAGCATGACCGGTTTGGTGGTGGGTCAGTGATGGTCTGGGGAGGCATATCCATGGAGGGACACACAGACCTCTACAGGCTAAGCAACAGCACCCTGACTGCCATTAGATATCAGGATGAAATCCTTGGACCCATTGTCAGACCCTACACTGGTGCAGTGGGTCCTGGGTTCCTCCTGTTGCACGACAATACCCGACCTCATGTGGTGAGAGTGTGCAGGCAGTTCCTGGAGGATTAAATTAAATTCAGTTTTATTTATATAGCACCAAATCACAACAACAGTCGCCCCAAGGCGCTTTATATTGTAACCTGGTGTCCATCCAACACCACCAGGTTGTACCTCAGACTGTCCAGGACCTCAGTGATGCCCTGGTCAAGATCTGGGAGGAGATCCCCCAGGACACCATCCATCATCTCATTAGGCGCATGCCACAATGTTGTCAGGCATACATCCAAGTATGTGGGGGCCACACAAACTACTGATGTGTTTTCAAAGTGTTCCTTTAATTTTTTTGAGCAGTGGATAATCCAGCCTTTACTTCAGAGTAGACTCTAAATACTTTGCTGATCACTGGTAGAAAATAAACCATTAACACAAAAGGAACAGGTAGTTTCAAGTATGTTTGATTTATTTCAAAAAAATTAGTGTAACCACAAAACATGGTACAAAGATACAGTAACAAAAACGCCTCTGACATGGCTGAATAGTTTGTGTTTTTCTTCTTTTGTAATGAAGCTGTATAGGCTGCACAAACAGAGGACAGATGAGACGATAAACTCTGAAAACCATCATGTCCCACATGATATATTCTTTAAAAAAGCCCTTAAAAGACACAGAGCCCGTCCGGACAATCTGAACAATAACAACAACAACAACAAAAGTGTCCATTTCATTTTCAGAAAAACGTTTCACCACAAACAAAGAACAGGCCACTCAGGTTTTTGCACCAGTAACAACACATTAAAAAAAAAAAAAAAAGACTCAGTCACATTAGAATTAAAGTTAGAAAAGTATAATTATGCTCAGTACATACAGTATATAAAATGAAATGGTCATGTAGGTATTTACAGGAAAACGAAACACCACCACACTTGCACAGTTAAATTTTTAATAAAAATAATAATTTACATTACACGAGACAAAAGTGTTAAACCAGAAGTCAATGAACATTCGACAAAACAGAGAAAACATCACATATTTAAATAGAAAAAATCTCAGGTAACTCTTTTGAGCTCACTGTGCAAATTCTTTTCATTTAATCTGTTATGAGGAAACGTCACATGTACATTGCCAAGTAATGCCTTTAGCCTTGCTGTCTGCATTTGTTAGAAAATCTATATTTGATAAAGAGTGCATACATTAGAGCTAAGTGCAAACAAATTGCTTTTTAATGTTGTGCATTAAAATCTCTGAGTTTTTGGCGGTTCATATGTTTATGTAAGCAGCAATACCTTTTCCTCGTAGTAAAATAGGATAGAAATTCTTTGACAAGCTCATTTTTTTCTCTGTTTTTAAGTCAAAAACTGAACAGTTTGATTGGCCAGTGATATTGCTTTGATCTATGTACATCTAGAGTAGGATAATATTTCCTTGGTAGTGCAGTCCCCTAAAACCTCAGCTTATGTTCACTTCATCCCTGTCAGGGGGCGCTGACAGCAGAGGCAAATTTGGTCGACCGATTCCAACTGAAGCTCACCTGCAGAGTGATGACAGGTTGCTAAGTAACAGGCAGAGAAGTGGATGGAGAATATCCATCCTCCACTACCAGGCACTTAATTTACTGTGTGGTCTCTAAAATGAAAGACATCTAAAAAGTCGGATACAGCGGCTGTCACGTCTCTGCTCTCGACCGCCTGACACTGCCTCTGATGTCGGTGATATGTTTACTTCAAGCATCAGAGATGCAGTTCTGGATCTTGTCCACCCACAACTGAGCGCTGGGAGCATCTGAAGCACAGAAGTTGTAGACTCTCTTGCTGGTCTTCAGCTAGAGGGAAATGGGTAGAGGGAAAAAAGGTTAAATATCGGCACAAAGGGCAACAATGTCACAATTTTTCATCCCAATGTAGCGCACATTTTAAACATATTTACAGAATTCTGGCTGGGTTGTAGGGGATCAAATACTTATTTCACTCAATGACATGTAAATCAATTTATAACTTTTATGTAATGTGTTTTTTTCTAGATGTTTGGTTGATATTCTGTCTCTCTACATTAAAATGAAACTACTATAAAAATTAGAGACTGTTCATTTCTTTGTAAGTGAGCAAATTTACAAATTCAGCAGAGGATCAAAAATTGATTTCTCCCACTGTACATCCCTACCCTCACATGGTCACGAGCTCTGAGTAGTAACCGAAAGAACAAGATTGTGGATATAAGCAGTGGAAATTAGTTTCTTTTAAAGGGTGGCTGCTCTCCCTTAGTGATAGGGTGAGGAGCTCAGTCATTCAGGAGGGACTCAGAGTAGAGCCTCTACTCTTCCACATCGAAAAGAACCGGTTGAGGTGGTTCGAGCATCAGACGAGGATGCCTTCTGGACACCTCGGGGCAGACCCAGGACCCGCTGGAAAGATTATATCTCTCAGTTGGGTGCCTTGGGAATGCCTTGGTGTCCTTCTGTATTAGCTGGAGGAGGTGGTGGGGGAGAGGGAGGTATTGGCTACTCTGCTTATACTGCTTCCCCACAACCCCAACCAGATAAGCAACAGAAGATAGATGGATGGATCCTCTATTTTTCAGCAGAAGTCTGATAACTTAACAGCAGTGACAATGACACGGACATCATGAGTGTAAGATGTGTTGGAGCTCTGATAAACAGTAATGAGGATGTGCTGCAGTGCAGACAGCGGGCTCAGGTCAAGCATAACTTTTTTTTTTTTCCTTAAAGCATTTGCGGAAAATGCTGAGATACAACACTCTTCATTTAGACGACCATATTACACTGATACTCTCTGCTGGAAAAACAACAACAAACACAACAACACAATTTCCAGATAAAATACTGGGTAACACTTTATAATACGGCCCATGATTAAGGGCGTAACTTCCCTTTAATTAAATGGAATTTCAATGTATTTTATTTGAAATTACAATGTAATTATATTTACCTACAAATACTTAAAGATAGGTACACTAGAATAAAGAGGTAACAAGCCAGGTTTTTACAGGAAACAAAGAAATAATTATACTGTAAGTAAATGTAAGTACTGCATAAGTAATTTTAAGTAGTTGTGCAATTTCATGGTAATTTTGCAGAAAAACAAACATTATTTCCCCATCTTACATTGTAAATACGCTTTACTTTTTAGGGGATTAATCTTTCTGTTTTACATCTTTTTTTTTTTTTTTACATCTTTATTTAATATTCATTATGTTGATATGCATGATGGATGTTCTTTTATTCAACTGTCCTTTCATTTTACCAATATAAATGTGATAAGGAATGTTCCCTGTTACCAACTTACAATAGAAAATAAATACCATCAAAATTTACAGGCTTATGTGACCTTTGAATGACAGAGCAAAGTCTAACTTAATTTTTTTTCTTTCACAATCACTGTTCAAACATAACTTTCAAAAGGTGTGTCTCCTTTCCTGTAAAATACCTGGAAGTTAGGCAAGGTTAATCCACTCCATACATACAGCCCCGCGCCCTGAAAAGTACAGCGTACTTATGATGCAAGATGGGGAAATATTGTTTGTTTTTCCGCAAAATTACCAAGAAATCACGCAGTACTTAAAATTACTTACAGTATAACTTATGTCTCCTTTCCTGTAAAATACCCAGAATTTAGGCACTACTTCAAATTACTCATGCACTACCTAAAATTACTTATGCAGTACTTACATTTACTTACAGTATAATTATTTCTTTGTTTCCTGGCTTATTACCTCTTTATTCTAGTGTGCCTACCTTTAAGTATTTGTAGGTAAATTGTAATTTTAAATAAAATACATTGAAATTCCATTTAATTACAGGGTAATTACAATCTTAGTATAGCAGAGTAGTAAAACACGTAGTGTAGTAAAACACTGTAGTCTAAGATAACATACTGGAAACCTGCCTTACTCAAAAAAAAAAGAAAAGAAAAAGGGAACCACAAACTGGAGATGTAACAGCTGATGTGTACTCACATCAAAGAAAGCCTTTTCACTGATGTGTTTGGGAGCTCCTATAGTGGGCGCAGCCATCATCACGGACTCCACCTCTGCTAGATCGATGTGGCCTCTGCAGTTTGTGTCCTCCCCAGTGTCATAGTACCTCAGCTGCAAAGACAAGACTGTTAAACCTGCAGCCTGTCCCTCAGATTACAACAGAGTAGTGCAACCTGCTCACCTGGTGTTTTGTAATGTCCAACACAAACCAGCGAGGTTTCCATCCTTTCAGCAGTGCTCCACGTTTGTACAGGATCCCCTCATAAGACCTGCAAAAATGACAGTTATAAGTTTGGATGTTATGTGTCTATACCTCTTCTCTACCTTCAAACTAAAGTGCAAAACTAGAGTCAGCTTTTCCTAATTCTTGGGTTAGTGTACCTGTTCAGTGTGAAATTTGCTTGGGGCTTATCTCAGTGTTTGTTGCTGGTCACCACAAAGACTGAGTGGCATATTTCTCCAACTAGTCAAGACCAACCCCCCAGCACTGTTTATGGATCATCTTTCAAAGCTTTCACACTGCAGGCAAAAGTGGCCCCAACACATTTCTTTACTCATAAATTTTCTCACCTCAGTGTTAAAAGTAGAAATCACAAGAAATCTGGTCTTTTTAATTGTGATTTTAGCCGATTCCATATGTGGTTATAAATCAGAGTCCCAAGGAGAGCTACTGACCGAGGTAGTTAAAAGTTGCTCCTGACATCCTGAAATTTTTGATGAAATCTGCTTCTGTGAAACTATTCAGCCACCATTCCCTGCTTCAACTCCACACACATCTCCAACAGAAGTAGCACAACGCTGCTTCACAAAAAGCTGTAACTAAAAAGTTGGCACTTTTTCTTCTCACCCTCGTTGTCATCTGTTCATGAATTTGCTATCTTCCACTACACATGAACTTATAAATGAAACCATATGCTGACTTCAGTGGCCTCTACATTCATTTCTGTATCACAGTGTGATGTGTGTGACATGCTTGTTGGTAGTTTATGGATACGGTTAACTCAGGGCAGCCATCAGGGCACAGTGGAATGTGATACATGAAGGCTTGCAGCTTGAACAAAGCCTCATTCTGGCAACAGACCAGCGTACGTGAAAATTCAGTGTTTTATTTATGCTTTACGCTGTTTTTGTATCTGACCTCCTGCCTGCCTCATCAACTCTATGCACCTTGACACAGCTTCCATCAAAAATAGACTTTGCGTATATTTTTAGCAAAGCAGAGTAGAGCACATCCAGTGGAATCACTTAAGTGTCATAAGTGATTGCAATCAGCTCCAGTGGGTGCGTTTCAGTTTTCTTAAAGCTACGGCACAAATTTAAATGTAAAGTGCTGTGTTTAAATGATCGGCTTAACGTGGCAAAAACCTGCTTTACTTTTGGTATCCAGAAAGGTGTGGAGCTTGAAGCTCTGCGAGACATCAGAATAATGTAGGGCATGTTTTGTGATTTGGATGCAATGAAATGGTGGGGCGACATGTTAAATACTCACTGTTAAATAATATTAGACTTCTGATTTACTTGCTTCATCTGTTAAAACTTTAGTCTGTCAGAACATTATTTGGAATTTGAATCACGAAGAGCACGTATTACATTAAAAATGTACTCTTTTTCTTTTTACATAAAGTAGATTTTAATGACTGTTTGTCCAACTCATGAAAACATCCAGATATTGGAGCCAAGAGACTGTACTTTAACCTCTCACAGTAATTGTAAAATTACACACCCAGAGTTTAATAGAGTACAGACAATTCTCACAAACATGACACATAGCGTACCACAGCGCTGACTCATTTTCCAAAACTGGACTGGCCCCTCGGCAACAGTTTGTCAGTGAAACAAATGTGGACTTCTTATTTGTTCCGGAAATCAGGAAGTTCACGACCCACCTGTTCTCCTCGCTCTTGGGGGTGAACTGGTTGTAAAGTGTTGCGGCACGGCGGTTGATCCCATTGGCTGTGGCGGTGCTGTGGTCCTCGCCCAGAGCGCTGTCTGGCAGGTGCAGCATGGAGCGCCGCTGAAAGGGCTGCAGACTGGGTGTGGGAATGAGGCCTGAGATGGATAGGGACTCCTTACAGAGCTACACACAAAAAAAAAAATCCACCAACAAAAGAAATGTTTTAGATAATTAAACAAATGTAAAAGCATATGACTATCCCTGCTATTTTTAATTATAACGCGTCATAATTACTCCTCCAACACGCACATTTCCCTCTTGCTTGAGGTCCTCCTGAATGCTCATTCTGACTCTTTCCAGAGTGGTCTGCCATTTTTCTGGGGCCTGGTTAAGCTCACCCTCTAGCCTCTCGATGTCCTGCAGCACAAAGAAGAGGAGAAAGTTAAAAAAGTGACACATAAAACAACAAACAGAGCAAAAAAACAAAAAGCTGGTATCAAACTTTGCATCTCAAACTCTTACAGTGAGTAGTTTGGTGATGGCGTCCGGCTGGGCGCGACTCACGCTGCTGTAACACGGCCAGACAATCCTCCTCTTACTGTTGGAGATTGTGTCCGTCTCCTCCGAGCTCTCCAACCTCACAGCCATTGTCCTCCAGTCGTAACATGGCCCAGTCGACAGAGTCTCCTCTGTGAAGAAGTCCCATTTATTCAGGCTAGGGATGCTGATAGAAGGCTTCAGGATCACCTGGAACACAGAAACCACTTGGTTTTAAGGAGAATTAAACGTAAACGTACGATGTCCACTATGTAAAAGCCAGTGAAAAACATTCAAAAGGATTACAAAGGATTGTAATGTGTGAATGTGTAATGAATGTATGAATAAACACTTGTGTGCATGAATGAGGCTTGTAGTAAGAAAGCACTTTGAGTGCTCAAATTGAGTAGAAAAGCCTCATACAAATACCAGCTCATTTACCATTAACACATATAGAAGTTCAAAGGGCTTCACAGGCATAAAAACATTAACGAGGTCACTTACATATTAAAACAGACATTTAGACAAACAAGCAACAAATCAGAAATACACACATAAATACACCCCCACATACACAAAATCCATAAGTGAAAATAACTCATACGGAAACACAAACAGCGAAATATGAAAGAAGATACAATCTTGGTAGTAACAGAAGCAGAAGGCCAATATGATGATGATGATGATGATGAAGAAGATATGCATATGGCTCTACAGTGACATTACTATTTAAGTGGAAACGCCAGATTGTTTTTAAAAGTTTCTTGAAATTATCAGCAGAGTTTGCTTCCCTGATACTTTGAGGTAAGCTCTTCCAAAGTTTGTGGGCATAAACTGGGAAAACTGCATTCCCAGTTTTTCTCCGTGAGGAGTAATGGATATCTGACAGGTTAGTGGTGGAGGACCTAAGAGTGCGAGTCAGGACGTACAGTGACAGTTTCAGAGATATAAGAAGGCCCAAGACCATTTAGGATTTTATATACAAGTGAGAAATCAATTTGTAGGATTCTGGAAGCCAATAGCAATGTAGCTAAAACTGGACTTATGTGCTCTCTGTTACTTATTTGAGTTAATAACCTTGTAGCAGAACTCTGGATAAGCTGCAGCCTCCTGATAATCTTTTTGGGAAGTCCAGCAACCTATTGTGGCAACACAGTGGAAATGACTGTTTCCTTGGTGCTTTCCAGTGATATTCAACTCTATAAATACTGCAGAGTGTGTTTTTGTTAGCTGACTGCATGTGAAGCCTCGCAACGCAAAAACAAGCTCCTCACATTAATACAGACAGTACTCGAAACATGAGAATACAAAAGCATTAAGGACTCGATCACTGTTCGAAACCAGACCAAAATCAGCCATCAGCCAGCCAAGGCCAATTCCAAAAACAAAACAGTATCAGAACAAGCAAGTGAAAAGGAATCGGTCTCTGTTCAGTCTGGAGTTAATAAATGGTCATCTTGGCCACTGTTAACATATGACCAAGAACTTGATAAGTTTCCAAGATTTCTATTAAAAAACTGCTATGAAGCAAATAACAGGTGTGAAGCCTCCCCCGAAAAGTAGTCTAGACCAAACAGCCAACATTTGGTCCAACGAAAAAAAGAGAAGGTTTCACTTTGAATCAAAATGAAACCCTGATTCAGTTAGTTGGCTTCTGACAGACTTTCAGACCAAGTACAGGAAGCAAAGGAGGACCAAAAACTGAAAACCAGCACGCTGATGACGTAGTGGCTCATCTGAAATCTCAAAATCCATCAAAATTCAAAGGTTACTGCCAATAAAATGACACATAATGTTCGCCTTGGGCACAATTTGGATGAAGACCTATTAGGTGATCCCTGTGTGCAAGTTTCATTAAAATCTGATCAATACTCGAGCAGGAGGAGGCGCTTCTTGTGAAAATGGAAAAGTGGCTGTAAGAGGACAAATATGGCCTTGACCTTGAGCACAGTTTGAATGATGACCCAGGAGATGATCACTGTGTGCAAGTTTGATTAAATTTTGGCCAATACTCTGGGAGGAGGAGTGATTCTTATGAATGGTGAATGGATAGAAAGACAGATGGACGCCTTGGGGAGGAGACCATCTTTTCAACGATGTTATAAAATGTCAACTGGAAGACACTGTATGTATTTTCTCAATAAACAGAGCAGCTATGAAAATTTTCATTCAGTTTTTTCCCAATTCATTCACAAGATGACAGAAGGTCAATGTGACAATACGTCAATACGAGAGCTACACCCACACTCTAACCTGTCACTGTCAGTGAGAGCAGGTCGGAGGTACATTGTGTAAGCTTTTTTGGTGTGCTCACATAATTAAAGTGAAAAAACTGACACAACTAAACGTATACAAAGCAGCAAACATATTTCATGTGTGAAAAGCATCCTCCATCACTGCAAATGTTGGACTATGAAGGTTTTTCTTGGTGTCTCCCGACTGCAATTCAGGCTTCAGGTTTCCACAAGATCTGATTTCTATAGTATTTGTGATGTTAAAAATCCTCCTTTCAGGTTGGCGCCTTGAACTAAGATGTGGTCGCAAAGAAACTTTCCATTTTCCGCAGATGAATATTAAAATCAGTCTTTTAGCCTCAAACTCTGACAATGAATCATTTTGCACGGAGAAGCCAAGACATCCAAGTGTGGCACGTTTGACTGTTGGGTACTTTAAAAGTGAAAGATATAAAACCCACTGTAAACATGTTTGTTCAGTGCACAGGCTACAAGATAAGACAGGCGAATGATTTGCCATGAGTACTCAGAATTTGGCTGGAACATTTATTTTCAGTCAGCTACATGGCAGAATTTTATTATTAATGCTGCTCAACCTTGAAACACTAATCCCCACCTTTTGTTGTATATTTATCTTTGCATGTGGTGTAACCACAGATGTACAGATGACGCAGATTTCTTTGGTGAGCAGATCTGAGCCAGTTCTCAATGTGTCACATCAATTACAGACACACAAGTTCAACTTTGAAGCACACGTTATCAGCTTGTTCTATCAGTCTTTGAAGAAAATGCAAACCACTAACCACATGACATTAACTTTCCATCATTTTGAACGTGTGACAATGTAGGATCAAACGAATAAGGCCAGAGTCACACAGGCCTACAGACTGGTCCGCAACCATCTGGCAACCACCAGTCACTAGGGAAAAACATGTACTCCCCAACCAGCTGGGAAAAACCTCTGTGTAATTCCTTGGGTTGCTAGCACATTGCTGCCATTCTACTTTGAATGGAAGTGACGGACTTGTCTACAAACACTGTCTAGCTGCTCTCTGAGCTGTAGTGAAACTGTAAATATTGCGACACAAACCAGAAATAGAGATCATTTTCCTTCAAAGTAAAAACATGTTGGCTGCAGCACTGAGGTGCCACTTTTACTTTGAAGGTGAACCTTCTCCATTTCCAGTTTGCATCGTACTTTTTCTAATTTTACTACCGCTCGGCAAGTAGTTAGTGAGTATTTGTAGACAAAAATGAAAAACTACAGGCAACCGTAGCAATCTCCTAGCAACCGAAGCAATCACTAGGAGATATTTGGTGCAGCACCTTATTTGCAACCAATTTCACAACAGCTAGCAACCTCCAGGAACCACTGCCGACCAGTCAGGGAATACACACGTCCCTAGTAACCGGTGGTTGCATCCTGTCCTGGTGGACTACTCCAGTAATTTATCCAGTAATTTATCCTGCAGCAGGTGAAGTACCTCGATCATTTACATGGTAAAGGTAGTAATAAAGTGAGGTCAGAACATTTTTAAGTAGCCTCTATAATCAAATATATTTAAATCTATCCACATTTTTATTTCTGGCCTCTCCTAAAGTAGCTTTGAATGATTCACGGTTCAAAATAAGCCTTGTGTATCCTACACTGGGCTGTTTTAGCTCCTCTTCTTTTAAGGCCAGCTTCACTTTTTCTGATTGGCTGGCTCTCACACACAGAAGTTTGGACAGCTGGTGGGTGACGCTGGTGACCTCATAGTCATGTTTGGCTTGTCAAACGTACATCCATAGAATACATTAACAGTGCAATTACATTCAGAGTATGACACGTATATATATCTTTTTGTGGAAACAGCAGCACCACTTGTCAGAGTAGGAGCTGCACAAATCAGCTGTAGCTGTCTGATGTATGGGTTGCGGTGAAGGGACAGAAAGGTGACAGAAACACTCACTTCGTTCTCTGAGGGGCTGTACAGATAGTTGAAGAAGATGGGACTCCTCCGGTGCATCCTGTTGATGCACTCCCAGATACAGATGCCTCTCCGGGCCTGCTTATCACCCTTATCCTCAAACAACAAGCCTGCAAAAAACACACAGGAGAAGCTGATGAGGGTATGAAGTCAGTTCGTCTCACAGACAGCCTCCTGGGTAGCTGTGTGTATTTATATTGGGGACCTACATTCCTTTAATTACAGTGACAGAAAAGCCAGAACCTTGCTACCCAGGGAGGCAAGCGGTGTTGATGAAGGGCGGCCAACAATCTTTTCAAATCAATAAAATTGTTATGACTGTTAAGGAAAACAATATAGGTCCATAATTCAGTGTAATGAAGCATTTTTAGAGAAGAAGAAGAAGAAAAAAAAAAGATCCCCTCTGGTTTAAGGACACTGACCATGTTCCAAGCGCTCGTAGTCTGAATCCAACAGGAAGTTCTTGAAGCGGTTAGAAATGTGATGATAAGCCAGGAACTTCAGATAATACTGATTAAACTCAAACTCCAGAGGATGCTGCTCCAAAATCTGCAGGGATATGAAAAGATGGATAAAGACAGTTAAAAGGAGGTCAGCGTGTGGGCGACAGCTGCATCGTGTCCTCGTGTTGCGACTTCGCATCTATCCAAGTGTATAAATGACCAATTGGAAACAGGAAAGAACCTCTCCTGCCTTTGTGGGGGCAAAGGTCAGTGATATCATCACCGCCAGACACAATCCAGACTGAGCCAGCAGGACTGCTGCTCCACTGTTCCCATCCAGTGGTGTGAGGTGGCCAATGATGGTGTTGAATATTTGAGGCCACCTGGGTCCGTTGGCAAAAACAACAGCTGTTTTGGAGATGAGGCACTTCTATTTTGAGCTCTTGTCTGAATCCCCTGTTTTCCCCCCTGTTTATAGACCTCCAGAACCCCGGATTCCTGCCAAACTGTCTTAGCCGCCAAGCCTTCGGTTTCAAAGACAAATGCAGAAACTATGCGTTGATGTAAGTGTATGGGAGTGGGTCTGTGTGACCCCAGGAGACACAAAAAACCCCACTGCATTCTCTAAAGTTAGTATTTCAGAACAGACCCGTTCTCCGGAACTCATCTGTGTAAGCCTCATTCTTAACTCGACTCCCCCTGTTCCCCCAAAATCCTAAAGCACACCCAAGCCTTCCTCAATCCCCAAAACTGCAATCTTCCACATGCGGTTGTAAACACGCACTAAAATGTGAAGGGATGCTGAAACACGCGAACACGCACGGACAGCTCAATGCTGATCACTGTACTCATGGACCATCTGGGCAGCAGCCTCGCTGCTCACTCCCTGGTCCAATATGCTGTTGTGATTACATATCCAGTGTTGGAAAGTGCAAAAAAAACCAATGCATAGTTATTGACAGCTGAATTTCTCACCTTCTCCCCTCGCTTACCTTTTCACTTTTTAAGGAATGTGATGAGCTCATGAGGAAGTAATGAATGACGTGAGTCACGTAGCAGGGGCAGAGATGCTTCAGGGTTCAGTGTACCTATGGTACCTGCGGCAGAGGTGAAACTCACCTGGTGCACACAGTCCAAGAATTGCAGGAAGATGGGTGTAAAGCCGCTGCCCTGGCTGCTGGGACTCAGGTTGCTCCTCTGGCTGAACTTGTGGCCAAAGGACAGCCACTCTTTCTCCAAAAGGACCTGAAAACCCTCCAGAGTCCGGTAGAAAGGATCGCTCAGCAGCTGCACCAAGGACACCACCTGCAGAGAGGAAGAGACAAGGTGAGGAGGAAGAAATGGCTAAGAAAAACCCTCAATACTCATCTATTGTATTAACAAAGATCTTTGAACTAGAAAAGATAATTCTGTTTTTTACTGTACTCCTTTTTTTTTTTTTTTTTTTTTTTTTTTTTTTTTTTTTTTTTTTTTTTTTTTTTTTTTTTAATTTTTTTTTTTT
>VUQS01061298.1:13053-28782 GCA_015108495.1 Heterochromis multidens
GGTCATTTTTCCACTCTCAAAAAATGCCATTTTTTATTAATTTCTCCCACAGCTGTCAGTGATGCAGGGAGATTGTGACTTCACTGGACAAGGGTCAAATGTCCCACGAATGGATGGACCGAAGAACAAGTTCCCGGTTCCATTATTTATTTAGGAATTTTTTCGTTAACGATTCCCTCATTTTTCACTAATAGAGCCTTTTTATGGGGCCCCCCCATGATAACCTTTTTTTTGTTTTATGAGACGTTGTACAGGGGGAAATAAAACAAGAGTACTTCAACTTGCCATGTATTTCACTTGAATATATTTTGATGGGAAATATGTTTTATTGGGCATATTATATCGGGTAAAATATACCTGACATTAGTGATAGTGTTATAAAACTGCACGTGCTCTAGGGTTAAGCACTTCAGATAACCCTGTGATTAGTGCACAATCTGCTCTATCTTCTGAGCCAGAGCTGCTCCTCTGGAAAGATTTTGAAATAAATAAGGAATAGGTGAAACTGGAATCATTTAAACTTAACAACTAACCAAGGAACACCGGGATCAGGTGTGGCTTATTTGAGGCCCGTGCTGGTGCTTGAAACATCACCACATTGATACAAATTTTTCTAAGTTTTCTAAGATGTATTTAGGTTTCTTGTACGCAAGTAAACTTGATTGTGCTCTCTGAAGTAATTTATCTCAAACATACACTTACTGGCCACTTTGTTATGTATGCCTATTTAACTGCTTGCAAATATCTAATCAGACAAATCACAATGCAGCAGCGCAATGCATTTAGGCATGTAGACATGGTAAAGACGCCCTGCTGAAGTTCGAACTGAGCATCAGAATGGTGATTTAAGTGACTTTGAACGTGTCATGGTTGTTTGTGTCAGATGGGCTGGTCCGAGTGTTTCAGTAACTGCTGATCTACTGAAATTTTCACACACAACCATCTCTAGGGTTTATAGAGAATGGTCCGAAAAAGAGAAACTATCCAGTGAGCGTTAGTTCTCTAGGTGATAATGTACAGTAACTCAAGTAACCACTTATTACAACAAAGGTATGCCAAAGACCATCTCTGAACGAACAACACATCAAATCTTGAAGCAGATGGGCTACAGCAGCAGAAGACCACACCGGGTACCACTCCTGTCAGCTAAGAACAGGAAACTGAGGCTACAATTCAGACTGGAAAAACGTCTTCAAACAACTTAAAGAAGTCCAGTTGCCTTCTTTCAAACTCTTAGATTACCTGGTTTGATGAGTATTGATTTCTTTTGATGGTAGGATCAGAATTTAGCATAAACAATATGGAAGCATAGATCCATCCTGCCTTGTGTCAATGGTTCAGGCTGGTGGTGGTTGTGTAATGGTGTGGGTGATAATGGCTTGGCACACTTTGGCCTCTTTGTACCAACTGAGCATTGTTTAATAACCACAGCCTAAGTGAGTATTGTTGCTGACCACGTCCATCCCTTCATGACCATAGTGTACTCATCTTCTGATGGCTGCTTCCAGCAGGATAACACACCATGTCACAAAGCTCAAATCATCTCAGATTGGTTTCTTGAACATGACAGTGACTCAAATGACCTCCACAATGAGCAGATCTCAATCCAGCAGAGCACCTTTGGGATGTGGTGGAATGGGAAATTCACATCATTGATGTGCAGCTGACAAATCTGCAGCAACTGTGTGATGCTGTCATGTCAATATGGACCAAAATCTCTGAGGAATGTTTCCAGCACCTTTGTTGAATCTGGACTACAAAGAAGGCTGTTCTGAAGGCAGAAGGGGTTTAAACCCAGTACTAACAAGGTGTAACTAACGAAGTAGCCGGTGAACGTATATTTGAGATTTCTATTGTGTTTCTTGTTAGTAATAGGATCTGCTAACATTTACACTGATCTGCCACAAAGGTGAAGTGAAAAACATGAACCCTCTCATTACAATGTTTTGTTTTGACTCCTGGCATTCACTAGGATGTTACTTTGACACCCACCACCCACTACAACAATGTTGAAATCCCCAGTCACTGCAGCCTCCGGTAGCAGGATACTGTGCCTCAGCACAAACATAAAACACACCACCAAAAAACCTACTTTTATTATATACAGGGTTAAAAGCTCTTATATTTTGATAAATAAGATGTTTAAACGTCTTACCACTAAAGAAAAGTGGCAGCTGTTTCACCACATCTGTGCATATTTTTTTCTACTTGTCATGGATGGTTGCAATTTAACACACTTTAGTCTTTTTTTTATTTGGATGGCATGATTTTGCTTTGTAAAAATATGCTAAACACAATCTAAAAATGACCCTTCATCTGACAGTGCAATGTTAAACTGATCATCTGCTATCAATAACATTTATATAACACTGTAGCAAAGCTGTAGCTTCAGGCACACTTGAGCTCACTCCACAAAACACCAGTTGAGAACCACTTGTCTACACATGCAATCTGGTTGGCCTGCTTCCCTGCCCGCGTCTCCTCCAACACAGCTAATGAGGCCTGACGCGTGTGGAATGAGCGGGAAAAACAGTTCATGGTTTTCCCGTGGGTTTACAAGAACATCCTGCCCTGAGTGGTAGAAAAAGCCCCCTGCAACCCAGCAATGAAATGAGCCCCCCTACAGCACACCGAAGAGCGGATTCAAAAACAAGAATGAGAGAGGAGGGTGTATAAAGGCATAATGGCAGAAGATGGGAAGGAGAAACAGAAAAAAAAGGATTTTTGCAAGACAGCAAAGACAGTTCTGCATCCTGCCTGCTGGGTGTCTATGGTCCGTGGCAGAAGAGCCAGATCATATGGAGCCCATTTGCCTGTGCGGCTTGATCAGGACCTGGCTAGTTGGAGCCGGTGGCCCGTGGAGAAAGATGCTCAGGGCCGAACACGTGCCCCGCATAAGGGATCCACAAATTATACTTTTAAACAGCAGCTCAGGGCTGCACAAACCTCATAAACACATCTGAAGGACACACACTTGCAACACATACATGAGCACTTTAGCAGGTCAGCATGGAAAATATGAGCTCAGAGCGCAAACATGGGAAGAAAAGCAGAGTTTAGCAGCAAATGGATATTGAGAATTGATAAGGATTAAGAGAGACTTTTTTTAAATTCCTAAAAATCCAAACTATGAATTTTCATGAATAAAATCAGCACAAATCAATGACATAAGGCTTTGAGACTTCAGACATTTTCGCTTTATCTACGCAGTCAGGTCAACCAGAGACTAAACTGATTAAAATGGCCAGAAGAAGCAGGTGCAGTCTGAACGGATGCCGTGGGTGTCTGTGGGGAATCCCTAAAAATGTGTTCAATATCCAAAAATCACATTTAAACATTACAAAATGTGTTTTTGTTTCAGTCTTAATTTGTCACTCCAGAATAATAACAGGAGCTACATTAGGAGTTCAGAGGTACCCTTTTCCACTAACATTCAGCCTTTTTTTACTAAAGAAGCTCTCAAGCACTTTCTTTGTTGCAAGTGACAATATTGTGCAGAACACACTGATTAAACAAGTGTATGAAAAAAAAAAGAGGAGAAATGATAAAAACCTGCTGTTTGCTGTGTGTGCACTCTTATTATAAAGGAAAGAACTATTGTTGCTGTGGTATATGTATCATAAAATAATGTGCACCGTGAATTGAGATTATGACCTCCAGTCTGCCATGATTTCAGAAAGGCTGATGCCATTCAAAACACTCGCCTCGTGTTTAAGGGTTAAATGATAGTGTGGCTGCATCTGGATCCTCTTTACACCTATGTGTTTGCATTTAAGCGTTTCTTTTCATCCTCGCTGAACAGTTTGTATTTGTTGGTTTAACTATGTCTCTACTTTAGTGCAGATGAGGACTGACTGTGCGGGTAGCTCCACATGTTTGATTTGGCAGAGTTTTTATGTCAGATGCCCTTCCTGATGAAACGCCAAAGTGATTTGAGTCTCCTCCCTGGATCAAACTGGGGATCTTTCGCTTGTTAGGTAAATATATAAACCACTACACAAAAAATTGTTAAAAGTTACTCATCATAATATAAACAGTCACCTATTATCTGGCAGTAATTAATCTTTAAACAACCATTTTAAACTACAGCTTGTACCCCTAGGGTAAGTTTTCTTACACATTCAAAGTCACTTAGATCACTTTTCTTAAATGCGATCAAATCAGGTGAGGCTGCTATTTTTTTAATAACTCCCTTCTGTGGACTATGGACTCAAATATCAACTTCTGTCTCAAACCGATCCAACTTGCATGTCCAGGATCAGAACTGGTGATGAGAGCTGCTGTACTGTACTGTGCTGTAGTTACTGTAACGTCCTGAAGTATCTGAAGGCAAACATTCAGTGCAAATAACCTGAAACGGGACATAGTTTTCACTCTCCACACATTTATATGCAACTACTGCATGTTATCAATTTTTCAACTCTCTCCTGCACTTTGTGGCTTGTCGAGACTCTTCTTTTCTGTTTTCTCTTTCCCCACAACACCTAAACAGTTGCAGCAGATGACAGCCCCTCCATGAACCTGGTTCTGCTGGAGGTCTCTTCCTGTTAAGGGAGTTCTTCCTCCCCACTGTCACCAAGTGTTTGGTCATAGGGGATCACTGGGGTTTTTGCTGTTATACTGTAGGGTACTTAGCTTATAATTTAAAGTATCTTGAGATGAATGTGAACAGCTGCTTTTAATTAAAATGGAACTCAACCATATCTCTCGGCTGGCTTGGGAACGACTCGGTGTCCCCCTGGATGAAATGGTGGCCGGGCCGGAGGAAGTCTGGGCTTCTCTGCTTAGAGTGCTGAACCCGCGACCCGAACCCGGATAAACGGTAGAAAATGGATGGATGGAACGGAACTGAACGATTTTTCTCAACTAATATTGAAAAGCTTTTACAGTAGCATTTTTCATTAGTCACGCTTTCTTGCCTCTGCTCAAAACTGACTTTGCAATACCTCTTCTTTCTTTAATCGCCTGTATTTTCATACAGAAAGTTGATATCTGTGGAAAAATACCTAAAAGCAAATCTTGTACTATTTTAAACCTCCCTCTGGATATTCTGCCCTTCTTCACATCTGTCTGTTTTACTTATGTATTTTTTTATGAACGGTATTAGTGCATTTTTCTCACTTGTGTGGTAATGTCCCAGCCGTCCTCCAGGCTGAGCAGAACAGATGAGCCACTGTCCAGAAGCTCCACCAGAAACAATGCCAGCTGCAGGATCTTCTGAAGCTGCGGGAAGTCAACATATGTGCATGTGAACAAATATACTAACACAGACACCCAGACACACAATTAATCCTCTCTGTGTGCATACATTGCCATGTTTGGTCTGATAGTAAACTGCCTTCTTGTTTCTCACAGATAAAATTGTTCAGCAGTGTAGAATATGTTCAATTTAAGGCTGCTGGGGGTCAATCAGATAAACAACTAGATAAGGGCTCTGCTCTCACTGCATTGCTGTAAATCTGTTTCTCTTGGGAAAATGGCTTCAGAGCGGATTCACATAATTTATCCATTATGTGAATCTGATACACAGGATGAGCAGAAAGAGTGGACTGATGGGTCATTCTCACACACTTTTAAGAGTCAGACACTTGAGTTAGATCAAATGGTTTATAGAATTAAAAACTGAGTTCGTTTGTAGATCATTAAAATGGTACGCTTTGTGTGTTTACCTGCTGGATCCATTCAGAGTCCTCCAAGGCTTTGAGGAAGGAGTCCTCCGAGTCAGACGAGGTGGCGCTGGGAGCACAGGCCCTCAGCAGTTTTTTAAAAGCAGCTTTCACCTGCCGTGTGTCTGCAAAGTCCACTGGCACCAGTTCACAGTTCAGAGAAGAGTCCACTCTGAGGCCCTGCAGACAGAGGGATTTAGCATTTCACTGAGAGAAAAATACAAAAGCGTGCACAATGCATTACAAAAAACAGACACTGTACGCTACTTAAAAGGCAAACTTTTTGTCAAAGTAATACTTGATTGAATCTATTATTTTTATCATTTCTTTAAACTTAGGCTTCAGACTGCTCTAAATGCTCAGTGTCAAAGAGTTTTTTCTACTTTCAGCACTCTATGATGTCGAAAAGAACAGATATCCTTAATATGGTCATTTCAGGCATACAAGCCTTCTCTTTGCAAGGGGCAATCAATTAGAAAAAAAAAACGACTTAAAGGGAGGGGAGCTTTAAATGTAGAGGAAATAAAATGGCTTGTAAGATAAATAACGATTATTTCTTACTATGAATCACGCAAAGTGCAAAAGTGCAATATGTTTTTTGTTGACATGGCGCTATTGTATGCTTCAAAGGTGTGTTAAATATTTTTCTCCAACTCATTTATACATACGTATAATAAAATGCGGAAACAAATGAACATACTCTGTGATGCACTTATGCACTGTTCTGCATTGTGGTGGTGTTTGCTTGTTTTTTCACTTTTATATAGACTTGCTTTGAACCTCTTGCATGCTGTAACTGTTAAAAGGACGGGAGCAGTGCTGACGTCAGTTGTCAGTTCCAGATTAGAAGTCATTCTACTTGTGTCTTATGGATGAAAGAACAGTTAGTCAAGCGGAAATTATACACCGTTGCATACAAGGTCACAGATAGCTGCACACACCATGGACGAGTAGTCATTCCTGTTATAGATCTTTCAAGTCTGCACGGAGCCTCGCGCTCATCGTCTGGTGACAAAATTTACGTCATTTGGACCAAAAGAACAGTCGCAGACTTTCAGACGCCGAAACTATAACACACCTCTCAGAGGTTTCGTCTTACAAGTTGTACTGGCATAGGTGAATCTTTGTAATTGTAGGCTTTTGGTAAACTGAGTCATCCAAGCAGAGGTACTATTTCATGTATCATCAACACTGAGATTAAAAAAAAGTGAAAACTTCATAAATTTATAAGTTTAAATATTTATTGAAGTTTAAACACAAACTGTGGTAGTTTATGACTTTCTCCTTGTATTAATTCCACATTTAGGTTTTAGCCTTTCCTTGGGGATACATGTATCACAAACCAATGAAACTATTCCTGTGCACGCCAAACTGGCCTTAAAACTTTGGACAAACTGCAATGTTTTACAAATCCTAATCTGTTTTACAGCAGCAGCTTTGATATGAAATAGTAGGCAAACACAGGTGTTACCAGTAAAATTAATGAAGTTAGTTGGAGAGCTTTAATTAATGTGATTACTAAAACCTGTGGATTAGGTTTACTAGGTAGAAGCCTGTCTTGATGCATGCTCAATAATCCAGGTAAGGAAAGTTGATTCTGTTCATCTGGACGTAGCGTTTTCAGTGAGACAAACAGTTCATCACCTATCCAAGTGACTTCTTCAGTCTCACCTGACTGCAGGTTTCCCCAACCTATAAACAGCACAGTTGCATAATGACTGAACCAGCACCATTGCCTAACAATAAGCCACAAGCTTAGTTTCATGATCCTCAATATGCAAATTGTCATGACCACTGATCAATGGCCATGTGCCAGCGAGTTGTGGAATGGCTGCAATCAAAGCGTTGTAAGATGGTGAAAGATCTACTCCTAGGCCCCCTCCTTGGTTCAGCGATGGTAGACACTTACTTTTTCGTAGGTGCTATTACCTCCACCTTTACAGAGTTTACAAAAATAATTTATGTTGGCTTTGTCAGAAATGTTTTAAATTAAATTATATTTTTATTGCTGGGTCTTTGTTAAAAGTGGCATGTCACTGGACTTCATTATACCTATTTACACATCTAGTATACCACAACCAATAAAACATAATTTAACACATATGGAGAGTGTGAAACATAGGTTTCATAAAACTCATGGAGGAACAGATGCACTGGATTGCACAAGGCTGTGCAGGTGTACCTCATAAAGAGGCTGTTGAGTACAGATTTATAATATACTACAACAACTCAGAAACATGTCCTCTCAGTCCCCAGCAGCTTTGTTTTCATTCTCACCCTTAGATGTGACTTTTCCCCAAAGATGTAAAAGGCTGCTTGATGTTTGAGGAGTTGAGCCTGCAGACTGTGGCTCCCTGCAGGGGGTGCCAGATCCTTTCCTGATAGTCTGGCACCCACATCAGCTGCCAGCGGATGCTGACTGAGTCTGCTGCTGGAGCGCAGGCTAGCCCACATGCCTGCAAACACACAGATGCAAACAGAAGTCACACACACACATGCATGAGCTGACTAGTTCGAATGCCAGAGATGTACACATGCTGTCAAACAAACTAAGACCGAATGATGAACAGCACATGACATGCGAGCTACGTTTACATGCACAGCAGTATAACAGGGATTATGTAAACACCTTCATTCCTTCAGTCCACGAACAAAGCAATGCTCTGAGAATCGGATGTGCTGGGATATTAGAAGCAGAAGTTGCTGGAATTTTTAGCAAGTCAACAAGTCTAGATGGCCAGCATGCAACGCCTTCCAAACGGCATGAATCACTGCCAGGAAGGACGTGATTTTTCACAGTAATCAGTTTCAGGCCTTTTCAGTTGCACTTGTAGGGCTATCAAACCACAACTGTCAGCTGCTGAAGCCAGGTCAATTATACAAGAGCATAGATTGGTTAAGTTTCAGTTCAGCACGTTTAAACCCACAGGCTTCATAACTAAAGTTTATACTGAAAACTGAACACAAGTTGTGTTTTTTTTCTCCAGATATGATCAACAATGTAACAGTTCCCACCTGACTGACATACCTGCTCACTGTTGGTTAGACTTTATGATTGAGAGATAAATAGGAAATCAAACCACATCACCACCAGTGATGGGGAGGTTACTTCTGAAATGTAATAGTTTCCAGATACTCTGCTTGGCAGGTAAAAATGTAATAAAAAGTGCAACTGTTTTATCAGATTAATGAAAAAAGGTAGTTTCTTTTTGATTACTTCTCTTTAAAAAGTTTTAAACTTTAAAATAAAGCAGAAACATCCACTTCAGACTGGATGTCTCCTCATTAAGCTACAGTTAAACAAGCTTTGCCAAAAGTTTGTACAGTAATTCTAGATTTTTTTTCCTGACTGAAGAAAAGTAATAAAAAGTATTGCTCTTGTCCTTTGACGTGGCACACCCGTTGTGACATCACTGCTGTAGCAGACTCTGGTTGCTCAGAACAATGTGCACAGATTTGACCAGCAGGCAAGAGGTGGTGGAAATTTTAAAAAGATAACCAATCTAAAACAGTCTTCTAAATCTGAGTACATACTACTAAATATTAGCAAATGAATGCAGCCCAGATGTTCAGATGTAAACCTTATCAACAGACTCTGCATATTCATATAGCTCCACTGACCAATCCTTGATCAGGCTTTGGTTGCATGCATGGTTGTGTGAAGAGCAAAAAAGGAACTGCATGTGCAGAAATGCATTATCAAGTTGATTTAGCTTTTTATTAGCTTTTCTTTATTTTATATGCGTTTGCAAATAACAATCGTGGCACAGAACAGGAAACCTTGAACCGAATATCCACTGGCTACAATGGAACGCCCAAAATATTAGCCAATGCTGCCACAGGATAAGTCAGCAGAGCAGCCAATAGGTTTCCCAGTCTTTGTGAGCCCTCCTACCCTTTATGATGTTGCGCTCAAATTTTGCCCAATGGCTTTGTGTTGTTTGATAATAATAATATTCCCCAACACTTGTCAACACACACACAAGATATCTAAGAATTTTACCTTAGACCTTTTCTTTATTAACTAAATCCTACTCCCTTGGAGTCACATTTACAGAACATTTGAACTGTCTTCATTATACTGCAGGATTGTGGGGGCCTCAATTTGTGTGATTCATGATTTGTGTGCCATAACAAACAGCTTCCTTTCCTCCCCAAGCTTAACTCGCCGCTGACTGACCACAGTTAGCCCTGCTGAGCCAACACATTAACAATGGAAAAGACCACATAAGAGCAGCCACTTAGGTTTGTGAAAAACCACAGCTCCCAGAGGAGCATCCACTAAGTCGGTGAAGATTAGCACTCTGTCCCAGAAGGTCTTTGTAAGGGGTTTGCAGCACAGTGCACTGTGGTGCTTGGTGTGGTTAGTGAGCATTTGTGTAGGTTAGAGAATGTGTTAGGAAGAGAAGAGGCGCTGTTAAGAGTACTTGCAGGGGGAGAAGGAACAGTTTCACTATACCTTGATTGGGGATTTTCTCCTTACTGGTAGGCTTTTGGTTTGAGTGAGTGAACAGTTTATCTCTGTACTCAAGCACTGGGTAGGTGTTTTGTAGAGGAGAAAGGACGAGGGGCATGGAAAACATAAATCACGTCAACATCATATGAACCACCATGATCACCTACCCTACTAAAGATTTCAGACTGCAGACAAAATCATGCAAATGAGGATCAAAGATGAGACTGGCCTTCATAAAGAGACAATGAAAACTGCTTTATTCTAAATGATCATGTGAATGGTGGTTGCATGCATGAATAAGATTGTCTGTGGTTATGATTGATGGTGTGAAGACAAAGGGTAAGATTTAAGGTTTTTTTTTTTTTTGGTGGAAGTTTGCAGATAACAGATGTGACAAGTTCACCTGTAGGTGCACCAAACTTAAGTTAAGTATAAGTTATATACTCCACTTGATTCAATTAAGTTACTGCAAAGCATAGTTTTGGACAGCAAACCCTCTGCATCTTAAGAGAAGAAATTAAATTGTTGCAAATAAAGGCGATAAAGACAGGTTTCTGATGGGGAAAATTAAACAAATTAAACTTCTGGGAAAGAAAATATAACTTAATGTATTTTACCTCACATTTAGGTCATGTTGTTAACTGCTACTAACAAGACCCAACAAAAATTACTTCATGGAACATCAGCCCTATCAATAGCCTCTCATTATGTCACCGCATCTGTTTTTTATCTCTAGCAATTATTCAATGCCTCAAACTGCACTGTTAATAAGAGTAGGGAATCATTTTTTTGAGTAAAAACAGTTCAACATTATCAGAAGTTTTCTGGCCTCGGTAATCTCAGATAAACCGGATCAATTTATTTGAGCCCCTCTTAGTAAAAATGTGTCCGTGATAATCCTGCACTCTTATTCAGTTATTACTAAACACTGCTGGAATTCTGGGAATAAAAAACAGAAGTGAAACTGTCATGTTCCAGAAAAACTTGTGCTGTGCCATCCTTTTTGGCATGTTTAAAAAAAAAAAAAAAATGAGTCACAGTTTAAACAATGGTTTTGCATTTGACCTTCATCTGACTAACACCTTGGATATGTGCAGACTTCATGCAAACCTGGCCCAGATTAAACACACAGTGCTTTTTGTTTTTAAGACTTTACATTCCAGTTTAGACAGTCACCATGATGTGTCTACTTAAAAGTACATTAAGTTTTTATCTTCTAAGATTACATTTACAATAACATGCCAAGAACTACAAGTCACAGTTAATGCAGTTAATGTAGCTGCAAGTTTCTCTTATGAGATATAAATCCTTAAATTTCACATAATTATATTTCTTGTATGTATGGCTATAAGGTACAGATGCCCACAAAGGTAACCAGCAAATAGCTGTCTGACACTTTCAGTCTGGGCAGTAATGCTTAAAAAGTTACCCAACACTCATAATGCATGCTATAATCACAACTCCTTAAAGTATGGTGTGCTGAAGAGATCTCTAAGCAAAAAGTACACATCCCTCTTTGCTAACTTTTCTTCAAATAACTATGTAACTGTAACAGTGCTGGTGTTTCATATTTCACCTGGCAGCAGGGAGACACATGAACTGCCAAGCAGGAAACAGAGTAAACCACTCACCTCCTCTAGTAAAGCTGTTTGAGAATGGGATGTCTAAATGGACAGGAGCCATCTTTGGCATCCTGGATGTCCTCCTTTCGCTGCCTGGAAGCAAAACAGTCACACAGCACACAGGTGTCCATTACAAACACACAGAGTAAACCGCAAAAATGAAATCCCAAACAAGACAAGATGATACCATTGCTCCAAAAAATATATCTAAAGAGAGAAACTGAACCGATTTTGATTTTAGCTTCACTCATTGTAGCACTTTATGTTTGAGTTAAATCACAGTTTTCCCATTAAGAACTTTCAATGTGACCTGAGATCTTTAAAACACAAGAAAATGCAAAATTAAATCTCAATCATGCACAGGATTTGTGCTTGAGTGTGTGTGCTGTGTGTGTGTAGAGAGTTTATTCAGGATACAGGCAGACGGAGGTGAAGTCAGAGAAGATGGATTGGCTGGGCAGTGACCCCAGGCTGTCCTGTGATTCTTACACAACCTTTCATTGTACAAAATTTCCTTCTTAATGTCAATAAATATCATATTCTGTATTTCTCCCACACAGTCTCTCTCTCTCGCCATCTCACTCTCACAAACAAACACACACACACACACAAAGACAAGTAGGTGAAAACATAACTGCTGACCAGAAGCAAACACAAAAAGGAAGAGAAAAAACTTAAGAAAAAACAGAGCTGCAGAAAACTAAAATAACTTTGAGTGCAAATCTGCAGTTTTTCTGAACTCTGTGTGGCCTCTTGACCCTTTTGACACAAACTCCTTTTTTATTTTTCCCACGGCACATCCAAGGCCCCCTCACAAAAAAACATTCACATCAGGTAGAAGCCGCTGGGTGACGTAGCTTAGGTTTAAGGGAACAAATTCCCAGATTTTTACAGTAATTGTTTCCATCAATTGTAGTACAAATATGGTCAGTGTAATGCTGTGTTATAAAGTGTCTGATGTAAGGTATCCAACTATCTTTGCAAGGTGAATTTACTGGAGATTTACACAAGGACACAACTTAAGGTCATGGTTTGGGTTGAGGTCATTCACAATCCTGGTAAAGATGGTGAAATATGTATATGTCTTCTGCTCTTTCTGATGCCCTACAGTTTGACCAACAGCCATGAACATTCACTGATAACACTGATGGCAGCATTCCATTTATTGTACATGTTCTCATTTCAGGCACTGGGCAGGGAGGGTCATGGGTGTGTCTTTGTGGAAAAACTAAATGAAAGAGAGCCACCGTTACGGTTTGACTTACACCTAAAATTTACAGTTCAAAAGTCAAAAGAACAGAAGTATTTTCTCTCCAAATTAACAAGCGACATTAACAACAAAACGAGTTACATTTACACATCACAAAGAATACTAAGATGGTGAAATGGTGAAACCACAGGAATGCTCTGCCCAAAGTTGGAAGATGGAAGGAGCTACCTCAAAAAATTCAGATAAATCTCAGATGGAGTCCACAGATTTTATCTGCCATGAATTTATTTGCATGGAAATGGTCTATATACTAATATTTGGTTCTAAAACCTTTCAAATTGTGGGCTGTTTCTAAAAAAACCACCATGGCAGAACTGGCTCTGGGCCACCATTAGCATGGGCACAGGTGCCGTGTTGGAGGACGAGAAGTAGGAGTTGCATTTTTAACAGATGTCAAGATATAATGAACTTTTATGGTGTTTGTGGGACATAAAATATACACGTGAATTATTATAATCTTGTTAAAGTGTACCTGGCGAGAGTCCTATCAGGGAGCGGTTGGTCAGGGTGCTGTTTCCATTCATTTTAAAGTAGATCGGGATGGAGTCCAGAATAGCCTGCAGGTACTTCTCCTGTTCAAGACTACTGGATGAATCTGAGGACGAGGCAGGGGCTAAGAACAGAAAATGATCATGAGCTTCACATTAAAATCTATCTGAATAACAGACCACGTGGAAAACATTAAAAGTTTTTGTTTTTTCCCCACGAGGCAGAGCGGCATCAATAGAAAACCTATAATCGTAAACCTCATTTACAATTTGCACGCAGAAAAACAGAACATCTGTGCCTCTCAGCACGTAAGCACACCTGTTGAGGACGGGTTTTGCGACTTGAACAGCCCCACTACACTCTTGCCATGGAAGCCTCCTGAGCGGAGCAGAACAGCTTTGGTGCGAGGATGTTTCCAACACACAACAGGCAGACGGTTGTGTCTAAAACAACGGGCTACTTTGTGTAAACCACTGTCCTGTACAGCCTGAGGAACCACCAGCAGCCCCGGGTAGCTGTCAGAAAGAGAGAAAGTATTAATGACTGTCTGGCATTAGTGAGTTGCTGCAAAGCAATTTGTTGGCACCCTTGTAGCAATACATAAATATGCTTGCAAGTAAAGTGTAGAGTAGAGTAGAGTGTTTTTGCATATATATACATATAAGTAAGATCAACAATTAAGTCAAACATCCCCCCACAGGTATTTTGAGATACTCAGGCTTACACCACTTCAGCAATAAGTGGCAGCAGCACGTGGAAGGTAAATAAGGCAGACACCAGCGAGAGGTGGTATACCTGCGGCATAGGGAGTACAGTCTGTTTACGGCTGTGATCCTGAACTGCTCGCCTGACTTGGAGCGGGACGAGCTGGCGGTGATGGTACCCAGTCCCAGACGCTGGTAGTCACGGAAGCAAGACTGCTCCACAAGCTGCTCCATTGTGGACTTCTCCGAAGCTCTCAAAGTGCTGCTGGGTGGTGGCTCACCATCGTCTGATACTAAAACACAAACAGGATTTTCTTCAGTGTGTCTTTTTCCCCCCTCCACATCCAAATCACCACGTTAAAATATGTAATTTCTCACTTGAAATATCGTCATCTTCATGCCAGGTCATTCTGCTGCCTCTGTCATTCTTCTTCAGTGTGGACTGGCTACCTCGGCCCATGGTGATCTTTCCAGCCATCTTCGCTCCCTTAACAATCGTTTTTGACAGTGTTCTGTGAGGAGTACAGAGCAGAAATGGTTTACTGTAGCATCAAAACTGCTGCGGCATGTCTTCACTCACAATAACATCTCAGATAACCATATGTGTGAATTATACTGCTGTATGATTCGTGCATGAAAACAGCATTCAGTGATGTCTGGTGTCATCACTGAATGTGCTGAGGTCTTGTTGGTAAAGCTGCAGAACAAACCTGAAGCCAGTGTTTCTCTCTTTTTGCTTTGGAAGGATTAGCTGAGGTGCTGTTTGTCCTGCAGCAAATGCAAAGGAGCTGAAGATGGACTGTGGGTAGCGGATTCTCTGAAGGTGTTTCCTGAAGATCTCCACCATCTCTGAGCTCACTTCCTCATCAAAAGCCACTTTAATCAGCTGCAAAAGACATCAGGAACAATCGGTTAAACTTACTGCTTAATCACACAGGCAATCATTTAAACACAGCATTTCATAATCAACTTTAAACCAAGTGCAATCTACAGGGATGAAAAATTAAGCCATGTGCAAGTTCCAAAAAGTGGTGTGACAAGAGATGGATGCGTCTGACTGAGAAACAGAGGGACACTAATTTATTATCAATTTCTACTCTAATGGGGACCTTAATTAACAAAATGAACATCAGGTTGTATTCAATAAGAGCTGAAACTAGCAATTGAGACCATAAACTCATCAGGAAAGTGTGACACAGACTAATTTGAGTTAGTGAACTTAACCTCTGTTTGTGCCTTTGGGGGCATTTTTAATACATAATCTTAAACATAATACAGATATCGCAAACCAATCAATGGGTGATATCAGTGTTTTCTATAGGGTGGGATCCCATGAAGCACCTCACTGAGTTGTCTCTTTATCATTGCTAAGAATCCTCTCCATTTGTCAGAGAGATTTGCTCATGTGTGCTGATCAGCAATTTCCACATCTAAATGTAAGACAACGGCCCACATATGGTTTCTACACTGCACGCGTGCGCACACACACACACACACACACACACACACACACACACACACA
>VUQS01061312.1:0-13844 GCA_015108495.1 Heterochromis multidens
GTTTAAATACCTGGGACTCTCCACCATTTGGTTTTAGAACTGAAGAAGCCTTTTGAATGAAAGGTGAAACGTCTTCAAACAACTTAAAGAAGTCCAGTTGCCTTCTTTCAAACCCTTAGACTACCATGTCCTGGATGACTGAGAACCTACACAGACCTAATTGGTGTGTGTCATTTGGCTTCATGGATAGATAAAGCTGGGTATCATCTGCATCGCAAAAATGTGTATAATAAATGCGTGTGTTAAAATGTATACTGTGCCTTCTAATAATACTCCCTAAAGAAAGTATGTACTATGTAAATAGAATAAGTCCTAGCACAGAACCCTGTGGAACTCCATAATTAACCTTAGTGTGTGAAGAAGACTTCGCATCTACATGAACAAATTGGAGTCTATTAGATAGATATGATTCAAACCACTGCAGCACAGTACCTTTAATGCCTGCGGCAAACTCTCTGACTGAAACTCTTCAAATAAACCATTCCTCTGCAGATAATCAGTTAGCTGTTTTACAACTACTCTTTCAAGAATTTTTGAGATAAAAAGAAGGTTGGAGATTGGCCTATAATTAGCTAAGACAATACACACACATACACAGAATATATATATATATATATATATATACACATACATATATGTGTGTATGTGTGTATGCTATTTCCGAAATGAAGGGATGTTTTACGTGATGCCCATGACAATCAAACCATCAACAAACAGAGAGGGAAAAGAGGCTTGCAGTGGTTCTGAGAGAGAAGGACAGAAAGTCAGGCAAACAGACAGAGGGAGCATCTCAGCATTCAGTGCTTGCTGTCACCACCATTAGAGTGAGACCAAACTTGCCTTCCCTGCAGTGCGGCACTGAAGGTTGCAGTCACCGACATGCTCTCGAAACTTTCTCCCACCCACACACCCCCAAAAAGCTCCCACAGGCCATATCCTAATACTATGTTGTGCCTTTTATCTCCACCCCCCACTAACTATTCTCCCATTCCCATTCTGTTGACTGCGACCTCCTCCCTCTTCCGTCTGCTTTTTACTGTGAAATGGAGCCCTTCTCAATCACACAGCACTGTTGGCTTGCTCTTTATTTCACTCGTCTTTTCTTGTATCCTCTCTTTCTCTCTGGCTGCAAGCTTATCTGAGAGGCTCAGCTGCTGGTCGACTGTCCACAGAGAACACCAAGCCACAACAGCTAGAACAACAAAATAAATAAATAAATAAAATACAGCAAATATAGCTACTCTGGCTTTACATGGCTTTATTTATGGTGAATACTGAGACACTTCAACTGTTTACCATAAGCTGAATTTGAAATGTGAGAAATAATAAGTCCTCACCTTTTCCTCACATGATGCCCTGAAATTGAGCCAGCAGAGAGTTGAGTGCTACAGTTTAATTTTTTTTTTAATGTTGTTTTATGGTGGGGGATAAAAGATTGTATCTGTGCTGTCCAATAAACACAAAGACTTCTTCAAAAGTTTTCTGTTTTTTAATAAAATCAAAAGTCTTGTTTTCAGCCTGTTAAAATGCATTTTTATACAGTAGCACTTTCATAGATAGTATAGTTAGAGTTCATATTCAATTCCATTGATATACAAGTATTCAAACCTAAAAAATGATCAAATATGTGATTGGCAGTAGTGATGAATAATGCAGTAACTGTTAAAAAAAGATTTTTGATTGGAGTTTTCACTGGCTGTACATAAACTATAAGAAAAAAAATATTGACTTTATTTGATTCAAAGGGGTTGATGTATGTTCTAAAGCCACCGAAGGAGTATGTTTGAGCTGTGATCAAAAAAAGGAGGCTGTACCATTCTCCGCCCCATCCCTTGTGGTATTCATTAAAGTCAGGTGTTAATGGAGATGTAAAATGAGAGCATGTAAGACATTGTCTGAAGATCAGAAAACATCTGTAAAACTGCTTCTGTGATGTCTCTGATTCTGCAAAGCGTTTTTTGATGACAGTATATAGTAGCCCCAGCCCTACAGGCAGTTTGGCCCACAGACTATACATTGGGATCATGCCCTAAAAATAAAATTCACAATAGAAAGATCTACATCATTTTCACTATTTATTGTAATACTGCAAATGAACCAGAAAACTAAACTGAATGTTTAGTACTGATTCTTTACAGTTGTTTTGGCTCATAACGTCAAAATAAATGTTAAATCCTTACTTGTGCACTTTAGATAGAGCACTTTTTTTTCCATTTTTGTTAGCATTCGTAAATATTTTGGGATATACCTGATGTTTCACTGAGGTGAATAGTTTAACTCTTCAAAGCCTGTTAGCATTGTTTTCATTCTGTAAGTCCATCTAACTGTAAAAATCTGCTGTCTCCACAGGTGTAAGTCACTAATATGAATATTGTAAAACATAAGTGTAGAGCTCAGATGCAACAGAATTGCAACAATATGATTACAACAAAATCTGCTGAAGCCTGCTCAGATAAACATTTAAGGGGGTGAAAGCCTGTCTATGGAAGAGGAAGAAGAGTAAGGATATATGGCAATGTATATTTGGTGAGGTCAATAAGAATCTGTAACCAGAGGAACAGGAGCAACAGGACGTCCAATGATTCTTATCACTATTTTCTTACTTCAGTGTATAACCCCAATTCTAAAAAAGTTGGGATACTGTGTAAAATATAAATGAAAACAGAATGCAATGATCTGCATAGCTCATAAACCCAAGTTTTATTCACAAAAGAACACAGGAAATATATCAAATGTTTAAACTGAGAAAGCGTATGATTTTAAGACAAAAAATGTTCATTTTGAATTTGATGGCAGCAACACATCTAAAAAAAAATTTTGGTTGGAGGCAACAAAATGCTGGTACTAAAGTAGGTGGTACTAAAAAGAAACAACTGGAGGAACATTTTCAAACCAATAAGGTTAATTGGCAACAGGTCAGCAACACAATTTGGTATAAAAAGTGTATGTTAGGGAGGCAGAGTTTCTCAGAAGTAAGGATAGGCTGAGGTTCACCAATCAGAAAAAGAATGCATTTACAAATTGTTAAACAATTTCAGAATAATGCTCCTCAGCATAAATTTGCGAAGAGTTTGAATATCTCATCATCTACAATACATAATGATTAAAAGATTCTAAGAATCTGGAGAAATCCCTGTGCGCTAGGGACAAAGCCAAAAATCAATGATCTCCAGGCCCTCAGGCAGCCCTGCATTAAAAACAGGAGAATGATTCTGTTATGGAAATCACTGCGTGGGCTCGGGAACACTTCCATCACTGTCTGTGATCATAGTTTGTGTTGCCATCCACAAACAGGTCAAAGCTCTATCATGCAAAGAAGAAACCATATGTGGACATGAGACAGACAAAGTTTATTTTAAAGGCACTGAGGCAAAGTGGAAAACTGTTCTGTGGTTAGATGAATCAAAATTTAAAATTATTTTTGTAAAATATGAACTCAACAACAAATGAAGCTAAGAAGAAACAGACTACCAGGGCTTCAACCCTGAAAGGATACCCCCACAAAGAATCCTTATTCTTTCATTTAAGCAGTACACTCGCAATATGTGTCACAGTTAAGTGTGATAATGCAGTTAGTTTTTTCAGCTGTCAAATATCTTGATGATCAAGCATTTTTTTAATCTTGAGCAGTTAGTAGTTGCATTTGTGACCTCACAAACAGATTATTTTAATGCTTTTCATCCCTGTCAGTCAGAAAGCTGTTTTCCTGCAAGAGGTTTAAAATGCTGCAATTAACAAAGGGACAAAACATAGAAAACCATTTTCTCCGGTATCAGCCTCTCTTCATTAGCTAAATTAAAGTTTAGTTTATAATTCTGGCCAGAACTGTTGCAGAGTTTAGGACCTAAACGCAGACATGTAGAGACAGGCAATCTTAACCAAAAGTGAGCCTTTATTTTGGCTGGTGAAAAGTGAAACAGAATCCAAAACTGGTTAGAAACACAGAAGGAAGGTTAACAGGTGCCGCAACAAAGGACAGAGGAAGAGCAGGGCTTAAATACCCACAAGGATATTAATAAGAATAAGAAGAATAAGAATAACTTTATTGATATTAGGGAAATGGACACACAGACTTCTGGGCTTTGGGCTACGCAGGGCACACAGACTCCTCGAGCTGGAGCTGTGGAGGTTGCTCAGAGGATTCAGGGTTCTCTGGCTCAGGACAGTTGACCTTGACTGGCTCAGGACCTGCTGGATGCGCTGGCTGGGGCTGTTTAAGCTCAGGATACTCAGAGGACCAAGTCACTTGGGGTGCCGGCATAAGAAAAACAGGGGGCTCAGGCAAAACAGCCTCTTGAAGGGTACTAGTCCTGGGTGCAGGGACTAGCAACCTTCCTCTTTGGAGTGGGGATTGACTTGGACCTACCCTCGGCTGAATCAGGTGGAGAAGAAGGCAGGTGCCCGTAACCAGCTGACCCAGGCGAAGAAGCAGGCAGGGGCCCGGCGTCGGTTGACCCAGGCAGAGGAGCAGAGGTGGATCTGGCAGCCCTAGTTCTTGGCATGGGGACAGGCATAGTCCTGGTGTTGGTTGTCTTTGGAGCAGGCCGGGGTCAGGCATCAACCAACCCAGGTGGAAGGTTGGTATGGGCCTGCTGTCAGTGGCCCTCAGAGCTGGCCAGGGCCTGGCATTGACCAATCCAGGTGCAAAGACTAGTATGAGCCTAGCAACCCTTGTCCTCGACACGGGAACTGGCGTGGACTTGGCCAACCTTGACCATGACGAGTACTTGTAAAGCTCTACGTGGTAAAGTCATGCACAAATACATTTCTAAATCAATGTTTCCATATTAAGTCTCACGTTTAACCATCTATTGTTTACTGAATGATCTGAGAGCTTTAATCAGGGCTGAGGTCATGGGGGCAGAGGTCATTTTTGCCCAGCTTCTTTCCAGATTACATTAGATCAGATGAGATTAAATGTGTTTTGCAGCCCGGACAGATATAGATAATTTTTTAAAACTGACCTTTGCTGTTTGGTAAAACTCTTTTTTTTTTTTTAACTATATGAATAAATCTTTGCTGACTTACATTGTGGCTGTACAAGTCTCCATCCTTCCCTGCTAGCAGCAGGGCCTTCCCCTCAGCTGCACCATATTCTCATCCCCAGTGGGGATCCCAGCTCGATCCTTTCTGGCAACCCCAGAAACAGCTTTGATGATACATCCCCTACCCACATGCACAGCAATGTGATGATCTTTGGAAAAGCTGACCAGCCCACATGTTAACCACTCTGTAACAATGCATCTCTATTTGATAAATGAATAAAACACAGGAAAGGCATTAAATAATTCCAGCATATCTCATTGAGTGGGTGTAAATTATGGAATTAATTCAGTGATTCCTACATAGTTAATATACATTGTATGAGACATAAATTTAATCTCTTTTACCAAGCACTAGAAACTTGAGAAATATTAATGCAGTGTCATGTCTCATACTCACAATCAGGACAATGGTTATATGATTACTTAAGATGTCATGTAGATGATATTTATAAGTTTTGCAGGAAAAATTTCAAAAGTTCAGGAAGGTGAGATTTTGACACTCTATATAGTTATGCAGTTTAGAAATTTTATTCCTGTTTTTTTAAGCTCACAGAATCTTCTTTACCAAGGTTTCTACATTTACCAAGAACTGAAAAGGTTGTTATGCAAAAAAAAAGCATCACAGTGTCAACACAGAAGTATAAAAGAAGACAGTTTTTGTTTATACAGTTTTTCTCAATTGACTTGACTCAGTTCTCAAATGACAGCTGAAGTTTGCAATACAATATCTGAAATCTGTCAGAAAACTGGTGGCATGCATATCAAAAAGAATATTTCTCGCTGTTAGCATTTCAAAATGTTTTAGGACTTTTGAAAAAATGGCTAAGTAAATTAGTCTATTTTGAACAAATATGGGCTTGCTGTCAGTGAACAATTGCTAGTAGTCGCAGTGTCCAGCTGGTGGACTGGTGGTGAAAGTGGTTGCCCAGAAGTTGCCCACTTTTGATCACAGGTCATCTGGTGGGAGGCAGTCTTCCACCAGACAATCACAATCTAACTCAGACTGACTGCAGTCACTCTCACACAGTTTGACAAAGTTTTGCAAATAATTACTGTCTAATTTATAAATACAGACATATTGCCAACATGTTGCAATCAATCTGAGTCAATCTGCGTCAATAAGCACAACTCATCTGCAATGCATCTGTTTGCAATAGGGAACTTGACTCAACTGGATGACAACTGGTTGTATTCTGGTTATATTCCTAAAAGCAAGGTTGCAGTGCACCTGTTTTATTTTGCAGTTAAATCCCCATCATGCAGCAACTATGTCACTATTTCTGAGTTTCTGTTTCACTTCTATGAGGTTCTGGTTGGACTCTGAATGTATGAAGATAATGTGAATTTCTGTCTATGCAGACACCAACAAATTTGCTATTTTCACAAGTCAACTATCACAGTTAATTGCTACATTATCACAAACAGATTGCATGTAAATACCAACTGACCCCATTTAGTAGCAGACTGACTCTGTCTTATTACTTTTTTATTGATGTCTTGATGTTAAAAGTTAAATTTACTTTCCAGTAGTTGCAGACCTGGTCTCCTCTTGAAAGTAACCATTTTAAAGGCAAGTTCATGGCGCACAGTCACAAGGCCATGGGCTCCAATCACCTAGTGTGACTGTAGCATTAATTCAATTAAATTCAGTTTTATTCATATAGCGCCAAATCACAACAACAACTTTTACATTGCAAGGTAATGTATTCGGTATGTGGTCAGTGAGAATCTGTGGCCAAAGAAACAGGAGCGACAACAATTCGCTGGATTGTTGTGTTACTATAACGTACTATTGTACATAGCAATGTTTCATGCCCATAATACACGTTTTTGGTACTGATATGCAGTGCCATGCAACTTTTTAATATTCTTCTCTTTAATTTAACTTTCTGTATTGTGTGACTAAAAATTTGTTTCTCCTTATAACATGGAACCGTTCTTCAAAGTCGAATGTTGTCATGGTTCTCCCTGTCCTCTCAGGTGTTGACCTGCCTTCTTTCTGTCTCTCCCCTACCTGCTCCATCTGGGTATGTTCCAATAGTCCATTTTGCTTTGGAAGATTCCTAAGTGAGTGAGTTGATCCAGAAGTATCTGCTAGAATGCCTAATAAGAGTTGTTTGAATTCTCCAAATGCTTAAGAAAGGAGATTCAGCACTTCCTTTATTACCTTTTTTAGCATATGACACTCACCATCCTGTGTGAAAGGAGTAGAGAAAATGGTGAAAAAACAGTGAGCAAACTGATAAAGTGGTGTACGTCATGTAAATGTTAATTATAAATCAATTTTCCATTTCATGCCATAACTTGCTAAAATATTTTGAATTTTCAACATGCTGTTAAAAGCACAGCTGAACTCTGAGCAACACACTGCTGTAATATAATGTTTTTCATCCAGATGTTGTTGTGCATGAACACAGATTTATATAAGCGCTCTAAATCAAGATTGGGAGGTATATTAATTAATCAAAATATGTTAAAGGTTCAGTATAATTCAGTTTGTATTAGTAATGTAATATCAATTGTTGTATTGCAGCCTTAAGGATTATCATAAACTAATTATCATAAAAAATTTGGGTCGGGGTTAAGTGATGATGAGAATTTCACTTTGGTCATAAACATCCTAAACACGGAGTAAAGGAGTTACACTGGACCACTATTCATCAGGTAAATATAAGAAAATAAGATGTATTTGATTTTATAGCCTATGGGACAGATTTACTAAATTACTATAATGCTGCAATCACAGGGTGATCTATTAACAGTGCGCTATAATTTATATACAAAGAGCCAGCCAGTTCACTTTAGTAATAACCAGCATTCTACCAAGAGCAGCTCAAAAACGAGCAGACCCAGTGAGGGAGCATGAGGAAGAGAGTGATGTAGGCCTACTGACCAGTATAATACAGTTTAAGCTCAGGTTTTATGCACCTTTCTCTCTGACAACACCAAGAAAATTCAGATAAATGAGAGGAGGCATAAGGTATAACTCTTCTGATAGATATCACTGGGCACTGTGCACGAGGTCCTGAGTACTGAGACTCAGGTGGAGCACATGATTTATCCAGAGGAGAGCTCAATATTCTCCTCCAGAAAGGGAAACTCCTGCAAATCCATATGGCATAAGACCAGCTGCAAAAATACCCCTGTCCACAACTTTCAGTCACAAAACTGACACCTTGGCTCTTTAGTAAATCCAGTAGCTTTTTAACATAAAAAAAAGGCTTTGCGCTGCCACAGCCCATTAGTAGATCTGGCCCTGTGTATTCCTTCTTCTTTAAGATTTCATCCTTTGTAATTAAGGGATATTTTTCACAGGGTTGTTCTTCTTTATATGACCTGCATGAAACAGCAGGATAAGAACACATTGTAGTGAAGTAAGATGCATGTTTTGTAGTTCATCTTCTTCACATTATAGCTTCAGCATGGCGGACATCTGGCGTCACACTGTTAAAGAGACTAGTGTAAGGTCGTTCAGATTCTCAGTGCACCACTCTTCTCTTTTCCTAAGTCCTTATCAATTCTCCTAACCGCCTTTCCTTGACCTCGATGGCATTTTCACTGAGGTCAAGGAAAGGTGGTAGGGAAAGGACACAAGGAGGTACTTTGAACTCTACTTACCTTCCCCTAGAAGTGGGTATGGCCACCCCAGATTCCACTAGCACACCTGTTTCCCATCTAGTGCTATCTGCAGTATATAACCCTGGTGTTTCATTCCACTCCTTGCTTCCTGTTAGGCTACACAGTGTGTTAGTATTACTTGGGCTGCTTAGTTATCTGATGCTTTGCTAATTGTCTGCTAATCTTGCCTGTGAACTTACCTTGCCGGTCTTCTGCCATTGCAGATTCTCTCCCAATTTGCCAGGCAGCCCAGCTGTTGGAAATATCTGCTTAACCCACTCTCTTGACAGAGAAACACTCATTTAAGCCCAAGCCTGCAGAAATCTGAATTCAACCCTGTGGAAAAACATGATCCTTGCTTGTGGAACATGATGAGAACTTACCTGTGTACAAACCCACCTTCAGAATCTACTAAAATCAGAATCTATTGCCTAAACATTCAACCCATCAGAGAATACTCACCTGTCTTCTGACTCAGTGGACTTGGTTATTTGAAGGAAAGAGACTTGTAATCCTTTTCTTGAACACTATCTTAGCAATATTCCTTAACTGCTGCAAATACTAACCTGTTCTCCTGATATTGTTCAATAAATGAACTCTTTCCAGTGTGTCCTGCAGTCGGATCTTTTGCACAAACCTTGAGACTGTGTCAAACCATGTGCTCTTGAAATCAGCATCTGCAGAGTATTCACTTGGATACACAATAGAAATGATTTAACGAGAAAAATAATACAGTCTACTTTTACAGTAGACATTCAGTATCAAAGAAAACATGTAGGACAAGACTTTGAGAAAATTAAAACATGAGAAGTGCACTTCTCTTTCCAAAAAGATTTTTTTTAAACCTTTATTAGATAAGACAGTGCAGAGAGTAGACAGGTAAGTGAGGAGAGAGAAAAAATGAGAAAAACTGTAAGTTAAAGATATGGAATGATTGATAAATGGAAAGCTGGATAGATTTGAGTGTCTCAGTCACTCTTTGTGCAATGCTATTCAAGTTGATGAGACAGGTATATTTATATGATTTTATTGCAGACAGATTCTCTTATACTTTGAACAGTCTGACCCAGTTTATAACTTGTATAAAAGCACTGAGGATAGACTCAAAGTGGTCCATTTATTGATGAAGATACAGACTAAAAAAAAAAAATAAAAACACCAGCTTACTGCCCTTGTATCTTTTGACCCTGTAATTTCCTTCTCTGTCTCCTTGCCTGTGAGTCAATCTTATTGATGGTCCATTCGATGCCCACAAAGGAACTGGGGAGGCTGCTTCATTACCATGCGTTCAATATGTCAGCTGGACAAAGACTTTTCTGAGAGATGATCCAGCCAGCACATCCGCAGCTGTTTGGTGTATCTGCAGTTGGAGGCTTCAGATCACCCTGTTTGTGTCATTTATTATCAGTGTATTTCACAGATTTCATAATGAAACATATGCACAGTTTTCAGCTAATTGCTATTTGAGAATCACCTTTGGCATTTTTATCAGATTCAACTAACGGAATGGAAACAAATTGTGTTTATGGGACAGGCTTCTGGTAACAAAGTGCATAAAGATTTAACATTGGTTCTTTGATAAGTTGTCTCTTATGTGTAGACACAATACTTGTGCATACCTTGAGGTTGGTGCATTTTTTTATGCTTAAATGATTTATAGATTAGTGTCAAATAGCTTAACAAACAAAAAAGCATTCCTTTTTTTTTCGTGTGTTTATTTATTCATTTTTATTAGTATTATTATTGTTATTACAGTACATGTGTACTATGAAAATGTCTAAACTGACAGGTAGGGGGGAGAAAAAAAAGGAACGGAAAGGGGGAGAAAAAGGGAGAAAGTATAAGGATAAAGCACAAATAGCATTCCTTTGAAAATAAATTTTATTTATATAGTGCCAAATCACAACAGCAGTCACCTCAAGGTACTTTATATTGTATGGTAAAGACCCTACAACAGTAGCAATCAACAATCAACAATCAGACGACCCTCTATGAGCAAGCACTTGGGGACAATGAGAAGGAAAGTAACTTTTGAAAACTCTAGGAACCACAAGTAAGTCTGAGAACAAAGTATTGTGTTTAGATAATAAAGTAATATAGCTCTTTAAGATATGACAGGGCCTGATTATTCAAGATTTTGTTTGTGAGGAGAAGGATTTTAAATTCAACTCTGAATTTAACAGGGAGCCAATTAAGAGAAGCTAATATGGGAGAAATATACTCTCTCTTTCTAGTCCTTGTTAGTACTCGCTGCAGAATTCTGGAGCAACTGAAGGCGACCTCATAATACTGAATTACAATAGTCCAGCCTAGAAATAATAAATGCAAGATGATTCTAATTCAGGATGTTTCTAATTTTCGTGAAGTGAATGAAATGAAGGCAGGCCTACATATTTGTCTAATGTTCTCACTGAATGACATATTCTGGTCAAAAATGACTCCAAGATTTCTCATAGTGTTACTGGAGGCCAAGGTAATGTCATCTAAAGTAAATATCTGGTTAGACATCATGTTTCTAAGATTTTTAGGACTGAGTACAACAACCTCAGTTTTATCTGAATTTAAAAGTAGGAAATTAGAAGTCTGTAGCACAAAAGGACCCAGACAGCTGTCTTGCTAGTACGTGTGATTTTATTTACAGTGCTTGTGAAATACGTGCTGCGAGGCTTTTCACCCTGCTCAGTCCATCTCATTCTCAGTCTCTGTCAGACCTCCTGTCAGTTCCCGGCGTCCTGCTCAAAATAGGGGAGCCATGATAAACAATGACAATCTGCTTTGCTGGCCAGCCTCCCCTGACGCCATGCCCTGAACCCACTGCTCCACCCCTCACTGCAGCTGAGCCACAAACCACACCACCGCCACACAAGTCAGCCACGACCATCTGCGCCCCCGGCCTATGGACCACCTTGAACTTAAAAGGCTGGAGAGCCAGATACCACCGGGTGATCCGGGCCACTGTAGCGGGGCGTGGTCTGAACAGAGGGTGAAAAGGCAGCCCAGGAGGTAATAGTGAAGGGAACTGACTGCTCACCGGATTGCCAGGATCTCTCAACTGTGATGTACCTGGATTCCCTCTCGGACAACTTCTGGCTGATGTACACCACAGGGCGGTCGACCCCCCTTACCTGCTGGGACAAAACTGCCCCCAGCCCTCTGTTCGAGGCATCAGTCTGCAGGACAAAAGGGAGGGAAAAATTAGGAGTGTGGCACAGGAGTTCCCCACAGATAGCTTTCTTTACCTGCACGAACGTTGCCTGGCACTACTCCGTCCACTGGACCAGATCTGGGGCACCCTTTCGGGTGAATTCAGTTAAGGGGCTGGTCAGCTCCGCAAAGCCTTGCACGAACCGGCGGTAATAGCCGCCAGCCCCAAGAACTGCCTCACCTCCTTTTTGGTCCTGGGAGGTGGGCAGGATGTGAGAGCTGTCGTTTTTTCCACCTGCAGGCGTACCCCAGATACTGTACCTCCCTCCGTCCAAGTGCACACTTCATCGGGTTGGCTGTGAGCCCCACCTGCCTCAGGGACTCCAGGACCGCAGCCACCCGCTGCACATACTCTGCCCAGGTGTCGCTGTGGATGATGACATCATCCAGGTAGGCAGCGGCATATGCAGCGTGCGGCCACAGCACCAGGTCCATGAGGTGGGCGGAAGTGTGACAAATTGGTACAACCCATACAAAGTGGAGAAGGCCGTTTTTTTTCCCGGGACTCTGAAGACAAGGGAATCTGCCATTAGCCCTTGGTCAAATCCAGCATCGTAAAAAAACGAGCAGTGCCTAACCGGTCCAGGAGCTCGTCAATGGGATAAACGTCAAACTGAGACACCTCATTCACCTTGCGGTAGTCCACACAGAACTGTATAGACCCATCTTTCTTCACCACAAGAACTATGGGGCTACACCACACACTGTGCAACTCTTCTATCACTCCCATCTTTAGCATCTCAGCCAATTCCCTTGAAACTATTTGCCGCTTATGTTCAGGTAACCTATAGGGCCTTGAATGCACCGTCATGCCAGGGCATGTCTCAAAATGGTGCTCTATGAGAGTCGTGTGACCGGACAGGGGGGAGAACACATCTGCAAACCGCTGTTGGATTGTAGCAACATTCGCTCTCTGGGTCTGTGTGAGATGGTTATCGCAATGGAGGGAGGCAGGAATGGTAGAATTTGGCACCTCATGCCCCAACTCATCTCAATCCTTCACCAAACTCAACAGAGAAGCGGTTTCAGCCTCTCTCCATGCTTTTAGGAGGTTGAGGTGATATATTTGTGTGGCTCCTCCCCTGTCTGTCCACCACAAAGGGTCCTTGCCACTTGGCGAGTAACTTTGAGCTAGATGAAGGGAGCAATACAAGCACTTTATCTCCTGGTGAAAATTGTCTGAGCCTAGCCCCTCTGTTGTACAGGCACTGCTGACGTTCCTGGGCCTGGAGCAAATTCTCCCATGATAACCTCCCCAACGTGTGTAGCTCTGCTCTCAGGTCCTGGACTTACTGAATTTTACTCTTAGCCAGGCTTGGACCTTCCTCCCACTTTTCTTTAATAAGGTCCAACACACACCCGCGGCTTCCTGCCAAACAGTAACTCAAAGGGAGAAAATCCCGTTGAGGCCTGGGGCACCTCCTGCACTGCAAACAACAGAGGGTCTAGCTAGCGATCCCAATTGCGTTCATCCTTGTGAATGAACTTACGAATCATGGACTTTAAAGTCTTATTCAACCGCTTCACCAACCTGTCGGTCTGAGGGTGGTAGACGCTGGTCCAAACAGATTTAATGCCCAGTAATTTGTATAGTTCTTTTAGTGTGCGAGACATGAACGAAGTGCCCTGGTCAGTCAGTATCTCCTTCGGGATGTCGACTCGGGAGATGACCTAAAACAGCACCTGCGCCACACTCTTTGCAGAAATGGTGCGCAGCAGCATTGCTTTGGGATATATCGTGTTGCATAATCCACCAGAACTAATACAAAAATCATTGAATCATATCTATCTAATAGATTCCAATTTGTTCATGTAAATGGGGAGTCTTCTTCACGCACTAAGGTTAATTATGGAGTTCCACAGGGTTCTGTGCTGGGACCAATTCTGTTTACATTATACATGCTTCCATTAGGCAGTATCATTAGAAGGCATAGCATACATTTTCATTGCTATGCAGATGACACTCAGCTTTATCTA
>VUQS01061313.1:0-10881 GCA_015108495.1 Heterochromis multidens
CTGAAGGCTTTTACAAGATGCCTATATTCAGATTCCTGTCCATTCCTGATACACGCCACAATGGCAGTGTCATCCGAGTATTTCTGTATGTGGCAGGACTCAGAGTTGTATTTGAAGTCTGCTGTATACAGTGTAAACAGGAATGGAGCCAGGACAGTCCCCTGTGGAGCCCCCGTGCTGCTCATTAATGTCTCAGAAACACAGTTCCCCAACCTGACAAACTGTGGCCTTTCTGTCAGGTAGTCTGTGATTCAGGAAACAAAGGAGGAATCTACTTCCATCTCTGTGAGCTTGTCTTTGAGTATATTTGGTTGGATGGTATTAAAAGCACTTGAAAAATCAAAGAACATAACTCTCATATAAGCGCCAGATTCCTCCAGATGAGCTAGGGCACGGTGAAGCATGTAGAGGACAGCATCATTCACTCCAATGTGTTGTCTGTATGCAAACTGCAGGGGATCAAGTTTATCTTTGACCTCAAGTCTCAGTCGGTGTAGGATCAGCCGTTCCAAAGTATGTATGTATGTTGTCTGTAAACTGCCACAGTGTGTGGAGTGTACTCTACCTGCTAGCCTTTTTAGCCTAAACGTATTACGAAAACACATAAAAAGGTATTATTATTATTTGCAGCATAATCATTTTAACCCTCCTGTTAATTTAAACTGAAATCGTAAAAACAGACCGAGCTAGTTTTCTGTATAGATGAAAGAGGAGGCTTCACATCCAGCAGGGTCTGCTTGTAGGTGCTGCAATTGACAGACGCTGGAACTGTGAAACTGTGCACAGATCCTCTAATAAAATTATTATTAGATCAAACATACTGAAATACAACACCTATGCTCAAAGCCTCAAGTGTTTTGCATGAAAACATCCAAATAGAGACATCCAAAAACATCCAAAAAGAGAAGTCAGCTTGCTGTTTCTAGATGATGTGTCCTGTTTGTAATTAAGCTGTGGTGTATAAAACAATTATTTTGCAGTTGACTCAGTTCAGAAATGTGAACATCCATTAAGACAGTCCACAGTTATAAAAAAATAAAAATAACAGGGATGTTTTTTGCAGGTACCCTGTTCTCTTGCTGGCAGAAAATAAAAGATCAATATTGAAAAGCTATTGATTAAGCTCTTTTCTCCTTATGAGAGTAACACTGACTGTACGAAAAAACAATTCACCAGTAAACCCTGAGACTACAACCCTAAATAATGCAATGACTCTTAACAAGCAGTCTGTGGGTAACTCTGAATCTCCCTCTCGAGGGACGAGTGAAAGTTAACTTAACAAGCTAAGAATTGCAGGCTGGGCGTAGCTATGGCCTGAAATTTCACAGGGGTAGGATGGTATTTTGGTTTTTAGACTGACAGATTTACATACATGGCATGAACATGTGATCTGTAAACTTACTGATATTGTCCAATGAGATTATACACTGGAGTTTATTATGGAACATGCTATGATATCATGGTGATAATGATGCAGTCATTAATCAGTATTAATCAGTCGTGTGTTTGTTGCTCTAAAAACAGCTGATTAGTCAATAATAATTTAAAAAGCACAGATAAGACAAAATATCAAATTAAAATAGTGTGTTATCTCTAATCCACATACTGACTGAATAGTACATCATAACAATAATTTTCACCAGCCCTGATGTGCAGAGGACAGGCCAGGGCCTTATACTATGAAGTGAGTTTAACATACCCAGGCTATCTTTCGATGATCACTTAACCTAACATCGGCAATCAGGATAAACGGTCACACAAAGCTTGTTATCAACTCGCTAAGTTAACCCAAGGTTTCCCCTGCGTGTTTACATGAAAGGAGTGGCGCTGGCAGCATCTGATCAATCACAATTATGGATGAAGTGTACTGGCAGCGGAGCAGCTGATTTTACTGAACTCTCTGAGGCAACTTTCTTGTAATTTCTTTAAGTAGTCTTCAGGAATAGTTCTCCAGGCTTCTTGAAGGACATTCAAAGCTCTTCTTTGGATATTGGCTGCATTTTGTTCTGTTCTCTGTCAAGATGATCCCACACTGCTTCAATAATGTCGAGGTCCGGGCTCTGGGGAGGCCAGTCTGTGACTGATGGTGTTTTATTGTGCATTTTTTTTAATCCAGGTATGCTTTTACGTGCAGTGTGTTTGGGATCATTGTCATGCTGAAAAATGAAGCCGATGCCAATCTGACACGAAGGTTCTGTGTCAGGTCTTTGCTGTGTTTTTTTCCTAGTTCTTAAGGATATGACTTTCAGATACTGTTCATCTGCTATAGTCTAGTTTCCTCAAATCTTTTTAAGAACATACTGCACACCATGCCAACATATGCCAAGTTTTTGGCGAATACCACTTAGGAATCACCTTCTTGGTGCAAAAATATTAGTTTGTTTCCATCAAACTGTATTATCTTTGGCATTTTTTAACAGATTGAACTAAAGAAATGGGAACAAATTATGCATTATGCAAAAAAAAACAAAAAAAAAAAAACAACAACTTTAGATTCTCCTACTATCCAAGCACAGAGGTCCAAGGAAATTTCCACTAATGTGACAATATTTTCCAGAGAATTTAGTGGTTAGTAGATGGCTGATTTCATACCTGCTGATCTACAATCAGGAACATAACCTGCTTCGGGGTAGGTTAGGTTCACAGCTTAAGTTACCATGGTAAGAAGTGAACCACCTTAATAGTACAGAAGACTCAAATTTAACCCTAAAGTTACCTGGATAAGCCTAAATCCTGCTTTGTAGTACAGACCTCTGGACTCACCTGCATTGAGGAGTACTTTAGCACAGTCATAATGTTGCCTGGCACAGGCTACATGGAGCGGTGTCCCATAGTGGCAGTCATGGGCCTCCATGTAAGCTCCTTGATCAATCATGAGCTGAACACAATCTGAATTCCCTGATATAAAAAGACAGAAAATAATTATCTCAGGTTGTATAAACCTGAAATGTTCTGCAGGTGAGCAAATTGTGTCAATGCACATAAATAACTTTTGGATATACCAGTTAGCAGCAATAGTATTCAGTATCCTTTTCACTTTCCCTTTTAATGCAGCTGTAAACATGTAGTGTCATTCAGAGAGTCACAGTTGCACTTTACCTCAGTTTTCAAATCAAGATTGTTCCAGCACATTGTAGGCATAGTCTTACTTGTAACTGTGTTGTATTCTAATCCTTCATCTTGAAATGTTTTTAAATATTAAGCTAAAAAGAGCTATGAAACTCAAGGTCTCGCGGTCTGTTAATAAGTAGTTTGCTCTGCATCCTCAGAGAACCTGAAGGTTAACAAAGAATTTTTTTCAGGACTGCTTTGCATCAAATAAATTTTGTGCTGCAATACAGGTTCCAGTCCTTCTGATCCATATGAACTACAGATGTGCTGGTGGGGTCCGGTTAAGGGAAACACTCTTCAGACACTATGGATACTATGTGACGTGTTTAGTGTTCGTGACTCATTTTCTGGGATGCTATCCAGCTACCGGTTGTTAGCACAGCTACACCTGCTCTGCCTGGGTTTAACAGGTGAAGCTATGTGTGCATATGGTTATTGATTGGACTTTGAGTGTGAGGGGCTATGGATGCATCCAGCTGCTAGCATCTGAAGCTGTGGTGTTTCTATGACAGATGTGTTGGGAACACAGTAAACAAGAAGAAAAAACATCTGCACACACACACAAACAGCCTCTGCATGTGATTATTTGTAGTCAGTATTCTAAATGAGCACGTCACAGGCAATGCACTGAGCCATGGCTGCAGTTTCAATCACACTAACAGTTACATCATCGCAAGGCTGCACCCACAATCACAGTCTGTCTTAACAGTGGTCAGCGAGAGAGCTGGTGAACCTGTTCTTCTGGTTTTTTTATAAATACAATGGAGCAAACTTGTGCAGGTGCAGCCACAGCTTTGAGTACACTGACTCCCATTGTAGTCACCACCAGGGCCATCTAGTCCTGTATCACAATACAGCTCAGTCTTTCTCAGTTAGAGAGAAGAAATGGAAAGGTTAATGCAAAAGTAGTCCTCAAAAAATTCCAGCCATGAGTTTTTGGTAGCTACAAACTTTTCCTCTTAGATAAATTTATAAAATATGTTATTCAAGACCTTTTCAAATATTTTCCAGGTATCAGAACATGAGTCATGAACTGAGCGTAGTTAGGGCCTGTCTTTATGAGTAATTTACTCTGTTTAGTTTGCTTCTGCATTAACCCTTTAAAACCTAATACCAATGCTATGTAAAATCCAGAAATGTGAGAGTAATGAAATAAATATATTTTAATAGACTGACATGGCTTAAAATATGATCATGTGTTGTACAAGACACACCTCCCATGCAGGCTTCATGAAGAGGTGAGAAGGTGAACAGTGGAGGATTTACAGTTGCTCCATACTCCAACAGCAGCTTGACACAATCCAGACTACCAGCTGCACAAGCATCACACAGTGGCGTACTACCATCAATGTTACGAGCATCCACCTGAAGAACAGGGCCATAATGACACCACACATGCACCTTGATGAGGAAAGCCACCAACTTTGCTTGATTCTCTAGTGGCGCTGAAGTCAAGTAGCCCCACATAACTGCCTCACCTGTGCACCAGCATCCAGCAGCAGTCTGACACACTGGGCCTGTCCCTGTATACAGGCCTCATGCAGGGGGGTGATGGAGTCCACAGCCACTATGTTGACTGCAGCACCTCCCTCGATCAGCTGCTGCAGCTGGAGGGCCCTGCCCTGTGCAGCAGCCTCGTGCACTGCTGACCGGTCTGTCCAGAATCCAAGTCCATGTGCTGCAAAGATGTGAAACCAAACAATTCACAGTGGGGAAAAAAAAGGTGTGTATGAGGTGTGTTGCTTTGTTTTTTTTTGGTTAGGTTTTAAACACAATAAAAGTCAGACTGAGCTTTTCTTCTCCTCATAAAACAAGCAGATCTTAATCCTAAAGAAAAAGAAGTTTATCTGCAGTTACACACTAGATCACAAGGCATCATATTTAAGCAGTGATGACAAATGCACGGGAAAGGAGAAGAGGTTTGGAAACGTGACCAAGCCTGAGACACTGGTTTCTCATCACCTAAATTATAATGACACAGACAATAACGCTCTTTGCATGTGTGCAGCAGGGTCCAACCTATCTGAGTAGCACATTAGTATTTGTCTTATATGGTGTGAGGTGTGTGTGTTCATAGATCCACTGCTGAACCAGTTGCACAGAAGAATTCAGTGCCTGCTGGCCTCACTAACGAGCTTAAAGCGCGCTGTCATGCTCTCATATTAACACCAACCACTTTATGAAACCATGCTGGCTAAGGCTGATCTTCCAGCATCGTCAAAGGAAGCTGGAAGGCGGTCTCCATGAAATGAAAGCTAATAAAACGAGCATCTACTAGTATCATCCGATAATAACTCGCAGACTCTTTATTTAAACTGCTGTCTTGGTTACTGTTAGTCACCGACTGTAAGCTACTTACCGATTTCTCCATACAATGACGGTCTGGCCCGTGTGATCTCCATTTCATGTTCCTGTTTTCGTCTCCGTAGGACACGCAGATTCAGCCGAGCATGTCCTTCGTTTTGAAGCAAAATAATAAAAACCGAAAGGACTGCATTACTACCACACACAGCGTGCAGCCCAGAGTCCGAGCAGCTGAGGTTTAGCCTAAATAAACAACGCCGGGGAGTTCTGGGATATGTAGGCGACGGGATAGCAGCACGGGTTATGGTTAAGTTAAATTATTGACAGATAGAAACAATAAAGAACACTCAGGAATACTAAAAGACAAAATACACACTTGTATTTGTTGTGGTTCTTTAACAAGGCAGAATAATAGGACAAATTTATTTATTTATATAGAATATTATTTATTTATTGTGGATTTTAGGCATAGACTGTATATAAAAGGTGGACATAGCAATTGGTTTTGAACTCCCCATTTTGAAGCCTTAGTGTTTTGGCTGCTGCCATGTAAATTTTTGGAGCCAGAAATTGCTATAGAGATGCAGCATGAGAAAAGTCGGCCAAAGGTGCAGACCAAGAATCCCGGTGTCATGCCAAAAAGTGATTTTCGGTATTTCCCAAATAATGATTGTCGGTATTTAAACTGTCGTAAATGAGTTTTTGGCCTATAATGTGTCAAAAATATCTCTCATTTTGAGCCAGAAAGAGCATTCCTGTCACAGGGTAGATGCTGCAATCAGTTTTTGGTAATGGTAAATGGACTGGTTCGTATATAGCGCTTTTCTACTGTACAAAACACGACTCATTCACCCAAGCATGTTTTTTTTCTACTCAAATGCTTTCTATCTAACATTCACACTCCAATGAACACATCTTGCCCAAGGGTACTTTGGGCCAGGGACTGAACCACCAACCTTCTGATTAGTAGATGACCTGCTCTACCTCTTTGGCTACAGCCACCCCACTTTTTGGCAAAGACCTTTATATGTCCTTTATTTATCAAGGTTAAAAACTCTCATTGTCATTAGAAATGTATTTTTCAAGAGAGATCTGGCCAAGTATAAGCAAACATATTAGACATTTAAAAAAAAACACACAGAAACATCAGAAATCACCTTGTGGCAAATGATCACTTTTTGGCACAACGTGTACAAGAACAGCCGAGCAATGACAAAATCAAGAACAGCCGGACTTTCCCATATTTCCAGTGTTTGTTATGTTAATGTCACTGTCTGCAAATATCTCTCCAAACTAAATCCAAAAAATTTAAATTATTGAACAGTTTCTGATGCATAAACTGTAAATAAACAGTGGACTATTCTGCCTTGAGTCCTCATCCTTCAAACTTCTCAGCCATGAGGGAAAATCCTGGCGATCTGGCCGGCCGGCCAGCACAGCGTGTTCCCTTAGAGATGCTGGCATTGTGACTGATCAGTGGTTTCTTAAATGTAAACCTTATCAGAAGTATAATCATTTACAAATGTGCTACAAGAGGCTATTTATCTATTTACATCATTACTAAACCACAATCATACAAAGAATGGGCACAGTTTGACATCTTCTAGTTAAAAAAAAGTCATGGAAAATAAGCAAAGATAGATAAATGAAATCTGCTTTTGCATGTTCATCTAGAAGTTTTTTAAATTTTAGGAAACATAAAAAGTTTCTTTAAAAAAAACATATAAGCATTTTCCTGATAAGCTTTTAGGCTCAGTCACTCATTTTGGGTCATACAGAATAAAACATTAACTCTATTTTGTAAATTTTGGTTATTAAAAGTTTCATAAAGGAGGATTATCCTGGGTGTGCTCATTGGCTAACGACTTGTGGCTGGCTTAAGCTCCCTGTGTCAGGACATTTGTCAATCCAGTATCCAATTGGATGACTTATAAGAAATATTTACCCACCGTACATTTATGAAAAGGGAAACCATCAATAGAGGCCTAAATTGTTGTTGTTTTTTTTTATACCCAGGTGTAAACATGCTTTTTAATGCTATAAAGCATTTAACATTGTAGGGATTAACTCGTTTCTGGAGTCAGCCTCAAGTGGTCATTAGAAGAACTGCAATTTTTCGCAATTCCATGTTAGCTTCATTTTTCAGTCCCTTTACTTTATCTAATGACTTTATTTTTTTAATGAAAAAAAAAGGGTTTACATCAGCATGGTGGAAAAATCCATGTTATGTTTCAGCTGCAGCTTCTATATTAATTTTCATAACATAACAACATAACATTATTTTATGTAGCCAAAAAAGGTTCATGATTTTATGGTATATAAAAGGCTAACTGAGGGGTAGTTTTGTACCTTGTATTCCATGGTTCATGGTACCAGTGGTTCCTGGTGCCTCCATTCTAGTAGCGACTTCGATGAACTTACCATTAAGCACTCAATTACCACTTCCCCTCAATGGAGAGGCATAAATTGTTTAACCAGTGTTATTAGATACCCAGATATGGCACATTTTTTCTGGAGACACTCTCTTGAAGCATTAACAATTATTCTTCTTTTTATTCTTCTTTCGGCTGCTCCCTTTAGGTGTCGCCACAGCGGATCATCTCCCTCCATCTCACCCTATCCCCAGCATCCTCTTCTGTCACACCAACCCTCTGCATGTCCTCCTCCTCTGTGGTCTTCCTCTTTTCCTCTTGCCTGGCAGCTCTATATTTAACTGCTGGGTTAAACATTAACAACTAAGCACTGACCTTTTATCCTTTTATACAGAAGGTGAAGATGAGGTGCTATAACATCATACTGCATGTTTGGTTTTTTTTACTTCCTCTTATGGCACTGTAGTAAATCTTTTATACAGGAGGCTGCTCTAAAGGTGCAATATGTAAGGTTTTTGGTCTAAAGCATTCATGATTTAACAACAAACTGAACAAAATGTGAAGAAATGAAAGATTTGACTTCATGTAAGAGGTCATGTATTGTGTTGGAAAGATTTTTGCTGCTAGCTTCTTATAATTGCACTCTATATCTCAAGAGGCTGCAAAGGGTCAGTGTACCTTCCAGTTAATGAGAAGAAGAGAAGATGAAGCAGGGCTACTATTGTAATATAAATGGAAATTTCAAATGAGCAATCAGTGTTTGTGTTTACCATTGCCAGACTCTGCTACACCATAGAAGTCATTCACTAGCCAATGTGAATGATGATCTGATGGAGAAGCTACACCATGTCAGCTTGCTGCAGTGACAAGGCCTCCGGTCCTTGTTGTCATCTGTAACTCCATAAGCACACACACAGCAGCAGTGTATGTCTGTCAGTGCTTGTTATTCCTTAAACAAGCAAACTGTCAACCATGAGCATCAATCAGTAACCACACAGCAGTGTTTTTTGAAGCCCTTTTTGAGACGTGTACACTTCTCAGTGGTGTTTGACTGTCCTTCAGTGCACTTCTTGCCTTCTCTCAGGCAGGACAGATTACATTTTTCAAATGCCTGTGAGTTTCAGATATTCCCATGTATGTTTTTAGATGTATCTCATTATCCTGTTGGTGCAGCCATGCCCTGTGATTGTGACACTGCATGTCTTTCTTAAGAATGAGTTGATCTCCTGATATCACTGTGTCCTGTATAGATGATAGGTAGTCCATGAAGCAGTAAAGCTACTCTATGACACAACTGTATCTCTTGTTTTTTTTTTTTCTTGACAAGAGTGATGTGCATTTATTTTACCTTTCTCATTTCCTGTGAACAAAGAGATGATGTGACTTATCAAAAGGTTCTCATTTTGTTTCATCTATCCAAAAGATGTTCTTCCAGAAGCATTGTTATTTGTCAATATACATTTAATAATCTTTTGGCAGGCTTTTTTAAGGTCTCTTTTTCAAAAGTTAGGATTTCCAAAGCTTCTCCCATAGAAGCCACTTACCTTTACAGAGTGCTGTAACCAGACACTAGTGCATCTTGATCTTGGAGGTCAGCTTGTAGACTGTATGTTCTGAATATTCCTTATTTATCATTTTTCACAATGAACTCATCTGACCAGGGTACAGGGGACAGTCATGACCAAGGGGTAGCCTCTCCAGGTGTGTCATTCCCCCATCCACTCACTGGCTGAGTGGGTCATGAAACTGTGTTTGTCCATGTAGATTCAGTCATGGTTACTTACCTGTAAAACGTGCATACCACATGCCATTACATGCTTTGCTGCATCTCACTAGACATAACCCTGCCATTGCTGGCCACAGCCCAAGAAGGAAGGCGCTTTCAAGCCATTTGTCACATCTGAGAAGACAAGCAAAAGAACAAAAAGAATGAATCTTTACAAGGGAGGAAGTCAACATGACTGGTTATTTCCTGTAGAACCATTTCATCACAAATGTTGCACCACTCTGGGTGGTGGAAGATGATTTATGAGGACCTTCTTTTTAAACTTTTGCATTCAATAGTGACTTTACTTGAAACTCTGACTAAGATCACCACCAAAATTCAATTCAATTCAATTCAATTTTATTTATATAGCGCCAAATCACAACAAAAGTCGCCTCAAGGCGCTTTATATTGTAGGGTAAAGACCCTACAGTAATACAGAGAAACCCCAACAATCAAACGACCCCCTATGAGCAAGCACTTGACGACAGCAAGGAGGAAAAACTCCCTTTTAACAGGAAGAAACCTCCGGCAGAACCAGGCTCAGGGAGGGGCAGCCATCTGCCACGACCAGTTGGGGGTGAGGGGAGGAAGACAGGACAAAAGACACACTGTGAGACAAAAGAAACACTAGTAAAGACAAAGTGACAACTAATAAACTAAGTTATGAAATTGTGCTTTTATAATTATATCCACTAAATTATAAGCACAGTTTTATAATTGGCTTAGGGTAAGAGTTGTATAAGATTCTGCATGCAATAAATTAGACAGTTTGTGAGGGTCCTGTGAGATGCAATACAGAATTAAGCAATTACACAATAATCAAATAGATAATGCCCAGTCACTTATATACTTGTGTTGCTTAATGTTATCTACACAACAGCATATCAAGATTTTAAATTCTACTTGCCCTTTTGTGACACCTGATACAAATCTCTGTTTATATTTCCATCTGCAGTAATTTATATTTGGTAACATGGCTAATGTTCTAGGACCTCCCTACCTTCAATGTGAATACACATACAGATATAATGCACAAGTCAGGTAGAGCACACCTCTTTAGGATGTGCATACATGAAAAGGTAGAGCTGGGTAGAGCATACAAAAACCCCAGCATAGAACAGAGCAGACATGAATGACAACAGATACAGTGCATCCTGAAAGTATTCACAGCACTTCACTTGTTTCACATTTTGTCATGTTACAGCCTTATTCCAAAATGGATTAAATTCATTTTTCACCTCAAAATTCACAATGCACACTTGTTTTTGGGCAGTTTCTCCCATTGTTCTTTCCAGAACCTCTCAAGCTCCATCAGGTTGGATGGGG